>QYTT01079791.1:8990-34926 GCA_006980735.1 Dasypogon diadema | reverse complement strand
GATTCATTGACCACTGGACGTTCGAGAACGTTGTAGGCATCCAAGAGATGGTGCAGAAGTCTTTTCTCGTGAGGGCCAGCCGTACAAACTGGAAAATTAGATAAAATTTGTTATAGAATTATTTATTTTGAAATTCATGTAAATAATTGCAAACTATAAATCTACTTCCATAATAAGGTTAGGTTCGGAGAAGACTAAGACTTGACTTTGATCAGTATTACATCAAGAAAGACCATGAAAATTTTAAATCCATGTTCCATCGGGAACATCGCATGTTCTTCAGTGGGCAACTAATCAAAAGGCCCATCCCGAAGTAATGTGGAAAATGAGTCCGAGATGGAGTCATCAGTATCCGGAAGGAAAGGTTTTAGCCGGTAGCTCGAGTTGGAAGGCGACACTCGAATTTTCCTCATTTCCTACAACAACAAAAATCTACTTAAGAATAGGTGATAGGGTTCCACGGAGGAGCCTAACCATGATTACTTTGATCCGCCACAGTATTGACACTTGGTATTATTGGCTTTCCGCTAATGCACTGAAAGATTTTTTCTGAACCTTGTCTCATGTGAACAAGTGTCGTGCAGTTTTCTTACGGTAAGGGTCAGAGTTGGAAAGAGCCAATGTGAGACAGTTAAGTAGAAAGGGATTCATATATATTACGAAGAAGTTGGAATACATATTGAATTATTGCATTAAATGTGATATTACGGTCCTTTCTATTTTTGGAGCACAGTGGGCTAAAAATAAGGCTATCACACGTAAGATTTGAAGATGAAGCTATCCGCGCCCTATGAAAATCGACCAAAAGACCAGCTGAGACTTTTCTCAAGTGCTTCAATCCACCATTAGGAATTTAAATTGATATCCAGAGTTTTGACGGAATGGACATATTCAAAAGTAGTGCTATTACACATGCAGTAAGCAGCAAATATAAATTTTGCGCCTATAGGTTGGTAGAAACATTGATTTGGATGGATAAAGTGCTAATTTATTATCGACTTCGCATTTATAAATGTGATATAAATATACTTTATTCTGTATCTGCAGTCTTCCAATAATCCTATACGTCTATTGAGATAGATCTGAATATCATCAGCATTTAGGTGTATGGAAGCTAAATAATCGAGGACCCAGAAATGACCCTTGGCGACCCCCATATTTAAAAACCTTAAGCTAGGTTGCGCATTTTTATTTGGAGTGTTTGAATTGGGATGCCACATAGAGAAACCCTAAGGAAACCTCTCTTTGAAATTATCATATCGTCGCCTGTGTAGGTTCAGTTGAGCCTGCACGAATTGAAAACTGAAAATTACACAACGACTTGCCTATTTCGATTACCATCACCAAGCAAAATAGTGAAAGTCACGAAAAGTGCATGAAAGCATAAACCTGGTAATAAATCAGGCGGAAACACTTGCCATAATTCCCTTGCTATGCTGTCATGTAGGTCTGTTCCACTATAATAATTGCTAATAGCACACAAATGAGTCTACAGTAAACTGCTGACGAACTAATTACATAAACGAAATCCCATCATGACTATGCTTGATATGTTCGTGGCATCCGAAAGCGCTCTTTCGTCTTTTTTGCCAAGATTGAACCAATTTCCAGCGTATTAGGGGGGCTCATGAGTAATTAAGTTTTCTGCTTGGGAAAAATTCCCGGAAAATTGCCATTTAGTGTGATTACAGTTCACAGCCACTCGACAAAAACAAAAACAAGCGAATTGACCTTTTCGCAACCTGTTCGAATGGGGGAAATTCGAATACGCCCTCATGCGTAACATCGCAAATTTGGTGAATATTGGTCCATTTAAAGAAGACTTCATGAGGGTGGAACGAAAGAAAAATCCCAGAGCAAAGGGAGCAGAGCCCTTTTAGTTGGGCGTGAAATTGATTTTGCGATGCCTGGAAAACAGTGTAAAGTTTCCAGCATAGTAAGCATAAACGGCAAAGGAGCCATTTTAATGATAAAAGCATTTTTTGTCCATCTCCCAAACTAAAAAGTCTTCACGCATCGCATGCTAAAATTTTTGTGGCTACTTTTATGGCACAAGTTTAAGCAAAAAAAAATGGATACTTCCGCTGTTTATAGGTCGTAAATATGTCGTTATAAATTAAAATGTAGTGATAGTATCAAAGTGAGAAGACTGAACTGGTTTTAATGGTTTAATGAAGCATATATCCCTCCATCCATCGGAAGTAAACTGGGATTTACTCTGTCCAATTTCCGTCCCGAAGAGTTATGTTTTTTTTGTAACACTTTAGAAGTATACAATTTGAGTTATTTTTGGTTGCACTAAGTTTGGCGCCGACTACACGTCTCCATAATTCCACTTCAGAAAATATCACTGGACCTTAAACATAAAATTCTTATGTCCTAACCCTCAAGATCTTTAATTTAGTGGCCATAAAGATGATGAGAGCAGAACTTGATGTACACGCAATATTTTTATACGTTTTTCGTTAATAATCTCTCTTACTTTTTATAGCTTTGCTAATTGTCCCCGGTTTGCTCTTCGAAAGAGATGCCTTTAAAAGATATTAGGCGGGGAGTTTCAATACACATCCGCAAAAAGTCCAGATGATGCTTTTTACAGGGAAAAGTCAACGATCAGTTCAGTCTCGAATAACTAATAGGGGGTCCTGAAACTGATATTTCTCAAGCCCAGATGGAACAGCATACGTTAAGGGCTGCATCACTAAGGGGGAACTTAATCGTTAGTATGAGTCCGTAAGTCCAGAAACTCATTTCATAGGTCTCTTCAGGCTGTTTGTCCTGGCTAAAAGGATATTTATAGTAATCTTTTCTTTCAATGTTCGTCTCGCTTGTTGCAGCCAGCATCCATTTGCCCAATTTTCACACTAAAAAAAACGAGCTCACGAATGGTAATATCCAGCGTTTTCGGCTCTGTTTCACAATCGCTTTTTGTCTATGACCGAAAGTCTTCCGGACCACCGCTAAAAGAGACTTCCGCCACCACACATAACCTGATCAAAATGGCCTGACTATTCATACGTCTTAGAAATCTCTTGATTCCTGATTTCTTGAAGGTCTTCAACTCGGCAGTGGATGAGTATGGTAGCTTTTCTTCAAGCTGGAAGAGAGCTGTCGTGTGGGTGATACCGAAAAAATATACCTTCCGAGCATGGGAAACTGGGACCTAGTAACTCTATCCAATGTGGACTATATACGTCTGCAAGGCATTAGATTCCCAATTAAGTTTGGTGAGTGCCTCAATTATTCACCCAGAGCAGTCTTATTGAATACCAAGAAAATGCATTCATGTCAACGTTACAACGTAAATTTTCTCGCATTACGAGAAAAGTTAACTACCTTTGGCTCTGGTTCCTTAGGATCGGCACAAAGCTTTTTACAACGTTGACTTCAAATTCCCACCAAGATGGATTGGGATCATCAGGATGTTATGCTAGAATTTGGTCATTTTCATGCAGCTTCTACCTCCTCTTCCATTTGTACCGGGTATTGATCAAGTCTGTCCTCTGTCAGGCATGCTGTATACCTGCCACTGATGATGAAATCTTCAGCGCTACTCATGGAATATTATACAACACTGTAGAAAATATCTAATCAATCCCCAACGAGCAAAATGAGTATAAATATAAAATATCCACAACATTAAATTAAACTTTAAATTAAAAATTGTATGAGACCCGAAATCATTAAAATCCCCCCTTATCTCAGTAACCAAATCTGAGGACCCTCAATTTTGGTAATAATCTAAATCCTGAATGAGGAAATTATCATAAATCCCCCTCCAGAAGTCAACAGACTATTTTTATTGCTATTTAAAGTACACTGATTTCCACTTTAATTCTGAGATTTTCTTTCATTCAATACTTGAAAATGATGGTGTCAGTAACACTTCAGAATTTGATGGCATCCTCCTCGACTATTTACTTTGCGTCATTAATCCTCCCAACGATAACGAAAATTCAGAAACTCGTTCAACCCTGCGGCAATCTAAGGATAGACAGACACAACATAGAGAGGATATGTACCTCGAACTTTTGTTTATTCAGGAAAATCCTCTTAAAGCGTAGGCCGGCATAAATTGGAATTATATTGCCCAAAAGCATCGAGGGGTGACCTTTTTACATTATTTAGTTGAACTCCATATCGAAGCCTTCCACCTATTTGTCTGTGAGAGAATTACACTTCGTTATCCTTTTAAAGGATTTTAGTGGACTTTTACGATAATTAGCTTATGTGGGATGGCATATACAATCAGACAATGTCACACCTTCTCGTGTTATCAGTACGTCCAACTGTTGCGTTCATGAATTCTAAATTATTCCCCGTTTTCTCAAAAGGAGGATTTTATAAGTGGATAAACAGGAGTCCTTTTTTATATTTTCAATTTTACAACGAGAAACAGGAAACATTTTGATGTGTTTAATTTTGTTAAATGATATGGAAATTCTGTATAATAAAATAATAAGGATATTTTGTCGAGAATATAATTCGAGGGATTCCCATTGTAATGCAACTACGCGTAAAAACTAGAAGTGGTTTCTGTAGGAAGATCTAAAGTTTCCGAGCTGACAGATAAATAAATCTGCAAATATAAATGCATACTATAGCTTCAGACAGATTATTTATAAATAGAAAAATTAATAGAGGACCGAAAATTGAACCCTATGGTACGCACTGGCTGTCCTGATTAAATCTGATCCATAGTCCCCACCCAACCTTAACTTACTGCTTACGTTTAGTCAAGTAATCAGAAATAATTCCAATAGCTGATCAAGAAAAATTATACATTTCGTTCAGCTTGTGGTAGTTCAAAGACATTGGGTTCCATACCGACCATATCCCAGTCGAAAGTGATGGCAATTAAAGAATGCGCTAATATTTGTAACTGCGGAGCCATCTATGGTAGAACTCTTTTCTGATCATTTCCCTTTAAGGTATTACCTGTCGAAAATGGTCAAGGCCACGACAGAAACCTTTCCGAACCGAAATCATCGGAGTATCAGGTCTGCAAAGAGGGCTTAAGCCTGCGATAATTTAGCGAACGGAGATTCATAAAAAATCTTTTCGGGTCGCGGTGATATCCTGCAATTTAATCTAATCTATTCAATTTATAGATAGATAGATAGACACTTTTGAATCCTCAGCTGTCCCCAGCCCGTCTGTCGATTTTTATTTACCTTTAATAGCATGAAAACCCCACAGTTATCAAAACCAATTATTGTGTTTTCTTTGGTTTTACTTTTTGAGCGATTTACTGCAAATATCAAGTTCTTCTTGCTCAAAGCGAGTACAACCACATCGAGGAACAAATAATTCAAAACTGCAGAACGTTGGAAACAGAGATTCACTGAACGTTTGCAGCAGGA
The DNA here is from genome assembly GCA_006980735.1 of Dasypogon diadema. Taxonomy (NCBI): domain Eukaryota; kingdom Metazoa; phylum Arthropoda; class Insecta; order Diptera; family Asilidae; genus Dasypogon; species Dasypogon diadema. Next base: position 29,563 of record QYTT01079791.1, on the reverse strand, counting down.
TGGAAAAGATTTTTTCTACGATTTTTATAATATTTACAAGCGCTAATTAAATTCTACAGTCCTTTATGCATCTGTGGCTGAATACAGAGTTGGTTACCATCGTTTTCTTGCTAAAGGGTATTTAGATGCTATACTAAGAATTTTTTCCCTGTACTAGTTGGTGGTTCTTTTGGATGAATCTAATGGTTTGTGGGTTTGTGCTATGCCAAGTGGATTTCATATTTCCTTTTCATACTTTTAGCCATAAAAACACAGAATGATTCACACCTATGGCATTCATGGTTAAAATTGAACAATAAAACAAAATTTCCTATATGGCTTATCCGATTACAGACTTCCATGACAACGATATCCTCCCCAAAGTTATAGTGTAAAATCGGTAGCAAATATTCATGCTAAACTATCAAATTTTATCTCATAATGTCTCTGTTTCTGAAATCTCAAAATCTTGTACCACTTGTATGCACATTTACCATCAATGTACGTTGATTACCCTGAAACAATAGCATCTCGTTACTAACCCATCCAAGTGTATCACTGTTCGTGCACGTCGTTTTTCAACAATGTTTCCTACCCCAACCACTGAAATTTCCTGTAACTCCAATTTTGCACTTACACAGATCACAATCAATTTAGGATCACATGGTATCCAGGGTGAATCAACTAAAAAGGACTTTAGAAGCAGACAGGAAGTGCTCTCCATTTGCATATTTTGCCCTCAAACTGAAGATTGCCTTCATACACTTCGGCACTTATCGAATGTGAAGATTAATCTGGATGGGGCTATGAAACTGGCACAAACCAGTTTACTAAGGAAGTTAGAACTTACCCAAATCTCTGTGCTTTACTCAAACTAGTTTTCTACAAATAGCGAGCAGACAAATGTCACCGTTCCTTAAACACATACGATAAGACCAAAGACGTTAACAACAGGCCCAAATCACTTGCCAGGGACCGAATGGGAAACTTGCTCCAACTGACGTGAGCTGGTCGCCAATTATCGCACTCTATTAAGCGCAGGAAGTGGCTAATTAGTAGTTATCTTCTGGCGTAAGTGGTAAAGTTCTCTTTGTGGAGAAACAGAAAATGTCCCTGCAGGGCATAGTTGCTGCCACATGCCGACGGGTAAAAAAACCCTCTCGTCCTCCCTATGAAAAATGACCCAACAGAATTAGACTCCCTCAGATGAACCTTCTGGCCGACTGAATTAAGAATTATGGTATTGTCACGTCCTGGCTATTAATAATCTTTTCTTATTTATTATCTGAGCACTTAATACCACATAAGCTGATGTTATGGTTTTGGGCCTGGAACTGAAGTTCTTATGCACGTCAATTGCGAAAAGGTCTCCTGTACATGACGAAATCGAAAAAGTCTACCGCCTTTCGGTTCAATTATAGAGGGATGAAGGCAAAGCCATTAATGTCAAAAGAGTCACTCTTCATTCATCCACATTCCACTTGACATATTTAATGGATTCAGCTTTACTCGCTTAACTTTATGTCGTGGTAATCAAATTTATTACTATCGCTTTTCTCGAGTTTAAGGAGAGCACTTAGTGCGCGATGAATAGAACAATCAATTTCCTTGATATATGGCACCCTTCAGGTTAAAGAACAGATTGTTTTCTGGTGTATTCGAAGATTTCGATTGCTCTAGAATTTTTTCCACGATACTACACATCCTTTACAGCACTGTCTTTTCTCCGAATCTATGGGGATTTATATAGTTCAACTTGAAATTGACTAATTTATGGAAATGGTGGTTTCCTTTGAATGCGATACTTTTAGGCTTTCGGCTGAAGCTTTTAGAAGGACTATTTTAAAAAGACGTTCCGTTTGTAAGTCATACTCACTTTCCATTCACAGTTTTTAGCATGCCAGAGTATTTTAGGAAGAATTATGTATTTTTTTTGCTTGCTTTGGGATTTTTATTTTCATCAATGTTCACTATCGACATTCGGAAAAAATGTGTATTTTTAGTTGACTCGGTGACTACCGCAATTAGCATAAAAGCTTTGGTGAGAGAATTTCGTGTTAAAATGTCTTTGTCGTGAGAGAGCTTTTAAATGCCGATCACCAACAGTCAACGTGTTAATTGCGTTGAGCAGAGTTGGTCCTTAAGGTGCATCCATTGCTTCCTAAACAACGAATTTCTTTTTATTTAACATAGAATTTCCCTTCTAACCCAGAAGGCGCATTTCTCAGCTAGAGGAGCCACACTCCTACAATCTTTTTTTGGAATTTTTCCTAGAACTAAGAAAACAATGCTATGATTAGATATGCGCGATATTCAAGTGTTTACGGCTAAATTCTGTGCATAAAAAAAAGAAATTCGTCAAAACTTATCGCACTGGACAACCAAATGGATGCAAGGATCGGATAGAGGTGAATTCATCTCCGGCAATGGAATGTGTACAAAAACTTAACTGATATGCCTATAGGGAAATTAGGTAACCATTTGTTAGATCTTAGGTTAGAGGACACATGGATATCGATCCGAACGAAAATGTCAACGCTATGGAGCACAAGACCCAGGGCTAATACCCAGGAGGAGTTATAAGGAAGGACCTGATCGAGAAATATGTAATAAAGGAATACCAAATTGGGTGAGAAAATATGAAAACCTGCAAAGAGGAATCCTGGAACTTTCCTCCTAAGAGAGGACAGAAATTTGTCAATGTGGTTGATTTAGATATCCGTATCCCTGTAGCTTTCGAATCCACGTACGGCAACCTTAACAATGAATCTGAAGTTGTCATTGCTAACTGCATTGGTCAATGTTTTTTTAATATTTAACTATCAGATTGGAAATTGCTTAGGAATGACTTTGGATAGTTGTCTGAAAGGAGAGAAATACCAATATGCCAGTACTTTCTCAGCATATATCCTTTCATGATGGCACATATTTTGTCTATGATGCAGTTCTGTAATGATTTTCTTTCCCTTAGTAATATCCCCCTCGACAAAGTGTGAATACTGCCGTTGGTCCTGCTGCTGAATTTATTCACCACCAACCCTATTGCACGATACCTCACAAAATTTTTTAACACCTTGCTATACACATCCAGCAAAAGCCTTAAGCTTCAGCGGTGTTTTAATCCCCCACTCGTAACGTAAGCTTACTATGCTATTCTAGGTACCTTAATACACATGTGAGGTAAAAGATTTAAAAGTAAAAGGCTTGCGCTCGATACATGTACACAGGTACCAACTTAATCCATGTGCCACAAGTGCCTTTTATTTTCGGGTATCGAACCTTGGGAGTAAGAAATTAATTGGAAAATTTACACGGAGTATTGTAAATATTATAAAAAGAGATACAAAGAGATGTGAAGGCATATCAGTTATTCATCTCAATCTCATGGGTTCATATTAAAATTTCTGGTAACATTAAAAAAATAAATATCAAGATAAAAGGAAATTGAAAAAGCTCCCTAGAGAAGGATACGTTTTTACAATCCTGATTTCATGATTCTTGAGATGTACCTTAAAAGTTCGTAATACCTGTACTGAAAGGAATACGTACTTCAAGTAAAATATTCATGTAAAGCAGGGGTGTTGAGATTGGAAAGCATGAAAGCTTTTAGAAACGTTGAGGGGAGTACTGCCAAATTCAACATACCTAATATAACAAATACTTCTCTGATAAAAACATTTAGAGAAAGGATTAATGAACAAAAAATAGGAGATTACACTTTTGTTAAAAAGACAAAACCCAAGCTAAAAAAAAAGATACAAAATTTCGGCGTATAATCATTTCATGAATTTTCAGTAATTGGAATTTATTTACACCTGGACATTTTTTACGCGGCTTTTTGGACGCGTTTTTTTGTATGATTTTTTTACGTGGCTTTTTACGTGATTCATTTCTTCTACGGGGCTTATTTTCTGTTAACCGATTCCGATTGCGGATTCCCTCCCCACCCATAAAAGATTATATTTTGACTAACACTTGTGCGTGTGACTGCTGTCAAAATAGAAATCCTCTTACTTAAACGTTTCAATGGGTCAGAAATAACACTATCATCCAATTTACTTAAATGTAAACATGTTAAGTGGAACCCCTTTTACCAACGACATAATAACTCCCGAAAGAACTTCGTCATCAATTAAGAATCCCCCTCTGGCACCACAGTGTATCACAATAAAGAGGAAGTCCCGAAATAGGTCAACAATAACCAACTTATATTCGGAACTTTATTCGTCATAATCTCATATACGATATTCCTTCCAAGTCAGGGCAATTCCCGGGTGAATGAATGAAATCGTAACGAAATCGAGATTTATGTGGCTCGACTCCTTTTTTCCCCATAAAAAAAACAAAAGAGCTTACAGCAAAAAGGAAGTTTTCCAAGGATACATTTAGGAATGTGGGCTGGTATGCGAAATGATATTCCCAACAACCGCATATGCCTCTGCGATGTCCTGTGAACGGGGAGGGAGTGCGGCATATATATCCATTTTACGATCTTATTGGCGAGGCTTTTATCCCTGTTTAGATATTCCGCCAAGAAAAATTGTCAATTGCAATACATATTAGTATTGTGTACTGTAGAAATGTCAGATCCAAGTGCGATGACTCCTTATAGGTGGATACATCTCAAAGAATACGGAAAATAGAGTCGTTCCTTGTGATCACTGGAAGATAAGACGGTCCCATTTTAAGGTTGTCTGCAACTACGAAAAATCAATCATCCGGAAAGATAATCCCGCATTTCCTTTCATGTTTTTCACCAGAAGTATTTTATTTGGTGTACGTGTTCCGAGCTTTATAAAGTGTATCAGGACTCAGGATCTTCCTCTTACAGCATCTGGTCGTTCAAAGATTTTCTAGCCAATGAACTAGTTATGTGCACAGAAGTTTCTGTTTACTATTCCAGATTTGGCTTACAAACTTTTGTTGGGAAAAAACACACACACACAGACAGACGTAAGTGGAAACAGCGGAGGGAGGATTGAAGTGCAGCGGCTGCCACTTTAAAATTAAATTTATTTTACAGTGGAAAATTGATGCTTTTCGAATTTTTTGTGCATTTCAACTTCCATTTTATTCAAGTTTACTTTCACACTTACAGTTGCCGGTTTTTTCTTTACTCCCTGTGCCTTGGTAAATTTTTTCATTGCATTGCGAACATGTTTGAGATCTACTCTTGAATGTATCAAGGGTTTAACGTGATTTCCAACTGAGTTTTTGGTCGACTTTGGCTATTACGTGCTGTACAAAGTTAATAGCTTCCCAGTAGGACATATAGTAAGTGTTCCCCTAAAGAAGGACTGATATAACTGCTGCAAAGCAATTTTAATGGTCATTTCCACAACTCTTTGCACACCGAGGGCTTATGGTGAAAACCCTCTATCCAAAAAAAAAAAATTTTTTAAATTTTATGTCAGAGTGATGTAATTTTTATTTGTCTTCTTTTAATGCAATTACAAAATTTTGACTAAAATCGTGGGAAAGAGAATTTTCACTATAGGCGCCCGATATACCGTTTTCAGCCCTGCTTCTCGGAAATCAAATGAGCAAGTAATTGATGAAATTTTTACTGAAATTCTATATGAGGTAGACTGAAATGAATCATCGATTGCTCGTCCTGTATTAAAGCCTTTTGATTTTCTGTTAATTGGTAGCAATTGGTTTAATTGCCTGAGTAACTTATATTCAAAAATAACTTCTACTTCTACTGATAAAGTAGAAAGAAATCATCAAGTCTTTTGTCCTCAGAATAAAATCCACAAAACCATGTACAAAGAGGGTGTGATAGGAAGAAATTGAACTTGTCATAATCATAGACAGAAGACACTTTCAGGCATTTCTGATCCAGCATTTGGTCTTGACCCCCCTCTCCTTACTTCGATGGGTAGATTCCTTTCTGACCATTCCATCCGTGTTACTTTGGACGGTGTCATCACCAACGTTTGCAGCATTAATGCTGGCGGACCCCAGGGCTCTGTATTGTCCCCTACTCTCTTTCTACTCTTCATTAATGATCTCGTATCTCTTACCTCCAATCCAATTCATAGTTTTGCTGATGACAGTACCCTTGATTTCGCGATGATGAGGCGTTTACTTCTAAAACCGATTCCCTGGAGCATCATCGTAATGTCGCATGTCTAACCCTCTTTTATCGCCACTATAATGGATATTGTTCTAACAAAATCTCTGGTCTGATTCCTTGTAACTTTATCCTTACAGGCGTGATGCCCGTGCAACGAGCCGTCTTTAATCTTTCGTCGTCGTGACAAGATCCAGCATATCCGAACCATACGAATGTGGAACAGACCCTTCCGACTGCATGTCATCGACTGAAGTGAATGTGTTCATAATCGAAACTTCCGGAGAGACATAATCTTAGAGACTGCTACGACCCTGATAGTGTCAGCCGAAGAATACAGTTCTTAAAATGCAAAAATCGCCAGCAGTAGAAGTATACCATCGAAAAAACTCTCCGATATAACTTTTTGTTGTAATAATACACTTAATAATACCACACTTGACCACACAACATAAATCCACGAAGTGCAAAGATATACCAAAAAAGTATCTTCAGTTGAAAACTTTGTAAAAGTCGCATGTGGTCCTGCACCACGTTCAAGCCATTATTAAATCAAATTTTTGCACCTTTTGCATCAAAAAGGCATTCAGCAATCTTCGTGAAATCCAACTTTCCCAAACAATTTCTTTGTCCTTTTAAAAACAAATAACTTCTGAAACTGGGAAAAGTTTTTCTTTTAGTGGCAAAGATATTTCTTGGTGCGACTTTCTCACGTGTGTACAATTTAAATGAAAAAACTTTATCAGCTCGGGATGAATCTGTGCCGCTGGAACTCTAATTCATTTTGTATTTTCCCTGAAAATGTGATGTGCAGAAAATTCACTGGAAGGCAAAACTTGTATGGTTGGAACGAAGGAAGGCGCTTATGAATTTTTATGACCACTAAAAACAGGTAGAAAATAAATTTCGGTGGCGAAGAGCACCAAAGATTTTTCAACGTGGCTGGTATCTCGAACACTGAATCATAAAAAGATAAAATTTCTGCGGGAACACGATCCCTCACAGCCGCCACCGACCATTTTCTTGTAGTCTCTCATTAGTGCACGAGACTTCTGAAAATCCTTCGTAAACGGAAACCAAAATAATTACATCCGACATTTATCTGCATTCTTAGATTCCGGTGTTGCGTACTTCCAGGACAGAAGCAACAAGGACGACCATTCGCCCGCGTTCTGTTCATACCAACGACATAACCCTAAGTCTTCTTAAGGTTCTGCTCGTTACGACTGATAACGTTTTCAATGATAGCGTGAAGTGGGGCAAATAAACTCAAGCACGCATGAAAAACAATCTAAAGGACTCAGAATTAAACAACCACCTGCCCCGCAAATTTTAAGGGTTTAATCAAATTTATTTGTGTACACTGTTTAGGCACGCACCTGTACATCGCCAGTAATGATTCTGGCACTTCACCCCTAAACGGAGCCCAGCGTGACTGAGGGAAGGGTGTAAAAAGCTCGCAAATTACAAGACCTGGCCTACACAGGTAGATACCTTCCGGGTTATTCGGGCAACACACCTTCAACAATCTGAAGGAGACAAATTCTTCTCCAGAGTAATATGAACGCCTGATATAGCCGGCGTGATGAACGTTTGAATATTCAGGAGGACGTTTACGTGCCTTTTTGCCAGCAAAACGGCTTTTTCTTGTTTTGGAAGCCCGGCACCAGCAGTGCTCTTGTCGCATATATTGCTACTTTGCATAATTTCGCCTGATGTTTTGTCATCACCTCAGGCTAAAATTAGAAACTCTAATTTCTGTTTACCGCGGCTGATAAGGACCCAGTGGCACGGGAGTGGAGTGGCAGGGAAGATGGTACACGATGAATGTGAACAGGGCTCCTGATGCATTTGGCTGAATGAATGCACGGGACTCAAAAAGAGCTCCCTGTGCAGAAGAGCAGAAGGCGACAACTTGTGCAGCAGTGTACACAGCATCTAAGAAAGAATTCCTGTTTATTTTTACGTAGAGAAATTGCACAAGGACGCTGCTGGGGCAGGCATCTTCAGTATGCAACATAGACAGTCAAGAAACTTCTCGCTGCTGCATCTTAGGATCAACGCTGTCGGGAGTTGTTTATGCAGCCCAGGACAAGAGGCTGTAACTCTAGAGGGAATTAACAGGTCCCGGTGCACATGCGGAGATTTAAATTAAGGGAATTTTTACATTAAGCTGCTGAAAGTTTATGCAAACAAGGCACTGACGCAACATGAATAAATCATGAAGGCCAGGTCGTTTATTCGTTTACTGTTTAACGAAGTAAAACCAGTGGCTTCCCTGATACCGCCACTGCGGTGATATAATGCCCTCATGCTGGCTTCTTCAATAGTTACCAATACATGTTGGTAATTTTTTTTTCATAAGTGCAGCACAAACTCCACTCGACATATTTAAATAAAGGACCATTAAATGAAGTTAAGTAGGAAACAAAAGGGCCCACAACAGTAATTACTACGAGATTAATGGGATGTGGTGCTGAATAAAAATCTGCAGAAGATTTTAATGCTACAAAGACCCTTTTATGCAAATGAATGTGTTAAAATTTCCATTCTGGAGTAATGGCATAAAATGAATGAGTATATGAGTATATGTATGTGGTAAAGTGGTACAAAAGATATGAAAGATTCCCTCGTAATGTCGTCATTCAATTTTGATGAATTTTGAACTCCCAGGCATTTACGATGAATTTAGTAGGGAAATGCTTTTGCCCCATAAATTATTTATGTACTTTCACTGAATGTTACAATTCTACTGGGGAAGTTTTTAATACAAGTCCTTTGTGAACACTATTTGAAAGTCCCAGCATGTATATCTGATCTAAATTCATTGCATGACGTCCTATTTGAAATGCAAATGATTATAAGCTTTTGAATGGTTATTTCAATCACAATGAGTTGGTTGTAAGTCACAATTAATTAGCTTTTAATCATTACCTCACCCGTTCTTTTTTTAGAATTATTTGGCAAAATCAAATTTAATGAATCATTGTTGACACTTCTCAATTCATAGGTTGCTGATTTCGTGGCAAGTAATCTTGCACGGAAGTATATTACTATCTTCTGCATTCCAAAAAATATAAAAGCACTTTCTCTTCTCATTATGGATTTAGATTGATAGTCAACTCTTTAATTGACCGATATAAATGTTTAGGTATAAAAACATAAGCTTTCTATGGTTTTTTAGAAGGAGCACCTCGAGGCTCCATACTTGAACCTGCTTTGTTTTCTCTATTTGTAACACGCATGAATTTCTTACAAAATTTAGCCTGGTGGATGATAAGTTTAAAATATAAAAAACAACAATAACAAAGCTATAATTGGTTTAGAGCAATTATGTTATACCCTAGACGTAAGTAAGAAAAGAAAATATTGCGTTTGTAGTTAATTGTCTGCGGCTACTTATTCTTACATATTCGCAATATTGACCTTCACATCTGCAGGCAGTCCTACTATCCGCACCCTTTAGCTTTAATTTGCCATTTCGTGAATATTCCGTTGACCTGTAGTAAACCCTGTCCGCGATATTGGACCGGCCACTTTGAGTTTCCAAAATCTGACTCCAGATTCGAAATCAACGAACTTCAAAAACCCCTATGGACTTATATTCATGATGATCGAGAAACTCCTGAAAAAGTTAACATTTACGACTGCCATATTTTATCCGCCATGTTGAATTCTAAAGCGTTCACGTTAAATTCGTAATCACCAGCCCCAAAAACCTATATATCCGTCATTTTGCCAACATTCCATTGACGTTTAGAAAACCTTGTCCACCATATTGGATCAGCCATTTTGAATTTAAGAAATCCGACTATGAATTCGCTATCAGCGACCTCGAAAACCTTTTGAAAAAAAATTACATTTCCGACTTTAAAAATAAAACTTTCATGTGACAGTTGTCTGAAGGAGTTGGCCGATTCGGTTAATTTTTTGGCAGGATATTTAAATTTTACTAAAGTACTTGCGCGTGCGTAATTTTATCCATCTACTTCGAAGCGTTCTCGTTTTAGGAGGAAAATATCAATTTTTTATTTGACATAGCTGGAGGTTAGCTGTGAAGGAGTTGTCAAAATTACCCATTTACGAACTTGATCTGTCATTTTTAATAAAGTATCTGTGTACCAAATTTCAAGTCTCTAACATAAGATAACTCGCGGACAGACAGACAGACGGACATCTATTAAACAATATCTTTTCTTCCCCAATTAATCGCAATGTAGTTTATTTCTGTGTATCATGAATATTTCGATGCATTACAAACGTTTACTTAAAGCTATAATACCCTACATCTAGGGTATAAAAAGAATAGGATAAATATCTTCCGCGTTTTATAATCCCACTATAAACGTTTTTATTTTTTTTTGGATATTTGTCCATGGTACTCATCGAAGAATTATTGAGGGGAACAAAATAAAGAAAAACCTAGAAGAAAATCCATAGCATTAATACAGTGGATTCTTTCTAGAACACTATGGTAACTCTTCAGGTTTAACAATATATAAAACTATTATATAATCTGAAAGTATAAACGCAGGAAGGTTAGATGTGACTCAGTATCAACTGATAATAAGGTATTTTCTCAATTTCTACATTTTCCGTTAATTCCTCACAATCTGCTAAACTTTATATATAACCATTATATAAGTTTTCGCATGGTATTCTATGCTTTAATTCCAAGTGGTAATTACTTCATGGATTTTTATCTTACAACCTCCAGAGATATCTAATTTCACATTAACCCAGATAATTTCCTTTTTAATTCGACATCATTTCATTTCCGGACGGACATATTTCAAGTTCGGGGAAAAAATATAATTTCGCTCTTGAGGCATTCATTACGAAATATAAAGAAAATTTCTCACCTTAAATCCTGAGATATTTAACGAAAATATTTCACGTAATCCTCTTATGTAACCGTATCCAGAATATGGTGTGATCGTATCGTGTGCTCGGAAAGATGTTCCCAAAGACCAAAACCTATAATTCTTGAGTACTTTTCTTCCCTCACAAATTGAGCATACATATATATATCCACATTCTCCTAAATCCCACAGGCATATCCCTTTTATTGTAGGGAAAACGCTTTTTCCATACTATTCTTTTCTATTTCCTGAGACATTGCGGGGGACAAGATGACGGTTTGGTGTAAATTAAAAGGATTTTCATCCATAAAGGAAATGATTGTCGGAAAATACTTTAAACTCGTGGACTAATGCATTTTCACGGAATCTTGTAGGGATTTTTATTTACTTATCATACAAAGGGAGAAGATATTCTCATACAAGCGATGTGGGTAAGAGTAGATAAGAATGGGTTGGTAACTGGGTAAGTACACCGATTTTCAGTGGAACGTGAGACGTCAATGCTCGGATAATAGAAGGAAAATGTAGCGGATGAGTGCTTCCACGTCTCAAGCTTTAAACAGTGTTTTTCAGGAATAATTACAGAATAACACAAGGAGAGGAAAATCCTCAATTTATCATTGGAATATATAAGAGACCCGTGTAATGTGAAAATTGTGTAATTTCGTCTGGTGAATCATAAAAACCACTTTTATATTACTTCAGCAGAGTTAGAAAGCATTTCAGGCAAGTTTTTCTCTTATAATTAACATTTCATGGAGTGGTGCATGGAGATGAATGAAGGACGCCTCTCAGTGCAGATGGCATTACTTAGGGAGGGTAATTAACATCCTACTTGTAGTGATGATTGATGCTCTTCAGTTTAAATATACACTTCTTTACTACTTCTGAGCAGATCAATTTTAACTGAAGGTAAAGGTAAGTAGAGCAAGTGAAGAAGTCAACGGTGCGAAACGTTGCTTTCAATAATAAGAGTGCGTTCTGATGAGGTCTTCAAAGATACTTTGGACATTGAAGAACTGTTTTTCAAATTATATGATTTTTATATCCGATTTGTAAGCCTTATGTTTGTAAAGTTTGAGGAAATTAGGGAAACGAATTTGAAAGTTTCTTTTGGTCTTTGTTTAATGGTGATGATATAGTGCCATCCCGGTCTTGTGGTAGGAGATTTGAGATACATTTGCCATAGATCAGACAGCTTTACGATATTGAACGTTGTTTTGGTGTCTGAAGCAGATTTGATTCATGAAAGCCACCGAGAAGAAAATTCAGAAAGAAGTCACGACATACAAGGACAAGACGGTTAGAATTAGAGTTCAGGGAATAGCTCAGATAACAACGTGCTATTTTCAGAGATCATATCAATATCACTGCGTTAAAAATCGTTAGAAGTGGACAAAGACTCCACCTACTAGTAGGGTAAGAACGCCTCAACAGAACATAGTATCCTGCACATCTGTTTCAACGTTGACTGACTTTCTTTGTCGAAAACTCCATGCGCTGAGAATATTTACATTGGAAGCAGGGAAAGAAACCATTTAGTCCCTATGGTAAATAACATTCTATTAATGAAAGCCCACAGATACACAAAAAAGATCATCAAAAATATCGAATACCTAAAATTCCATCCAGAGAAAATCCTCGAATTACGAATAGATTCCAAATTAACCAGGAATAAGCCTCTCCAGAATATGCTTGTAAAACTATCGAAAACCAATAGTAGAATTATGGTTATATTGCAAAAAAGTGCACCTACTTCCATGCAACACAATGCCCTTCTGTTCTGGGGTTACTGTAAGTGTCACCAATCTCAAAAAAAAAAACTTTTTGCTACCATAAACGCTACACCTCTCCAGGATCTACCAATTAAACAAACCTCCATCATCATCGGCTAGTGGGTCATTCGAGGAAATATTCCTTAATAAGAATAATTTGAACAATTTAATTGTTTGAAAGAGAATAACAATAACAATGGTTGAACTATTTCAAAACTTGAATCGAAAGGGAGAGAAGGTGTAGGGTATGCCTGATGAAAGGGTCTAAACAAGAAGTCCAGAAGAACAAAACGTTCTTATCCGGGCCTTATCCGGGCAGAAGTTTGAATTCATTTTTCACGATTTACATCTGCTGTAACCACTGAAGGAAACGTATCATGAATACTTCAATAAATTTTTGTTGACCTGTATAAGGAAAATTGTAACAGTTCCACTGTTTTCCAGGATATATGCATATATTTTCGAATATGTTATTTTTGCTACAACTGCATCCATCAACAAGGCTTTTAGCAAGCTGTTTAAAATTCTATCCAAGTCACAACAGAAGTTGTTTCTTTCGACATAGTTGTGCACAAGTAGGATGCTTGTGTGTTAATTCAGAAAAGATGACATTCATTTTAAAAATGGGACCAGACAAGAAAAAGGACTTAAGGAAAATTCAGCGCCTCGAGGCATAAAAGTTTTTCGAACAACCCAAAGTCTTTACAAGTTTTCACATTTTTCTCATTTCAAACGAGTCATAGTACCACAAAATATTTTTCGCTTTAGTCCACTTAATATAGGAGTTCTAAGAAGTTGTTTGGGGTTCAGCTCCATTATGAGTTCAGTTTGATATAGTTGGTTTAGAATGGTATTTCAAAGTATAGCGGCAGATTAAATCTATGGGAAAAAGTAAGTGTGCTAGTTAAAATTTTCCAATCTAAAGAACAGGGAAGCTGAGAAGTACAGGGAAAGTGTTTTGGTTCAAAGCACACACTCGTATTCTGGAACATATGCGAAACCTACATATGTGATAGAAATCACAAGAAAATATAAGTTTTCATTTAACGAATTCTTCACCTATGCCTATTTGGGTTTTCAACAATTCTGAGGGTCGAGAAAGGACCTATCCTTTTCGGAGAGCCACGAATTAGTAGTCGAGGAACTCGTTCGAGTGTTAATTTAATCAAATTCAATCCATTTTGAATTTTTGGTTTTAATAAAAGTTTTACAAATAATTAAAATTGAAATGTACACTCAAAATCAATGATACTGTCACATATAAAATTGTAATGAAGAGTGAAAAGAAATCAGTGGAAAGATGGAACCTTGTTGGACCCCATCGCCGATTGAAATTACAGAACAGCTTTACTTTACCCTATTTTCCTCTGGACTGGCGATGGTGTCCTGAACACAAATACCTCAAAGACCGGACTCAGTCTCTTTACTGAGAGAAAAGTGATTCCGACATTTGCCCTAGCACGGCTGGGTAGTGCTACCGTTCAACTTAAAAATGAGGCCAAATATCTGGCAGTCATGCTGGACTTCAATCTATGGTGGAAAAAAACATAGAGGGCCGCGTGAAAAGTGAATTTTTTTTCTGTAAGAAAACGTTTGGCAAAAAATGAGGTACTCAACCCGTATCGTGTAGGTACTAGATGTATACTACCATCGTTAGAGCTGTACTTACGCATGATATCCTACCCTGGAGATATTTTCCAACAATGGCCTGCAAATAATACGGCAACACCCCCTAATGCCTTGGTTAGCCAGATAAAAGAAGAGCACTTTAGGTGATTAGTTCTTCGGCTGACTGGGGTAACTAGCGACAAGGCAATAGGTGAAATGGCAAGATTTTATCAACTCTTGCAGCTTGTTCTAATCTCGCTCCTGTCTTTTAGAGCCTTTTCAAGTGTGGTTCCATGTTATATGGTATCAAAATTGACTATTTTCTAAGTGGTTTCTGAGTGGCCGCTACTCTAACCTAACCTATGCGTTAGTTAGTTGGTTTCCTGCGTTCAACTGACGCATAGCGATTTACTGGTTCCTGATTTTAAATCCTTAATTGGCGAACATTCCCACTTTTTAAGGCTTTTCGTCTATGGATCGTGTACAGAGATCAGTGTACAGAGCATAGGCCTGATGGCATCTAAAGGGGCATCTGTATAAAATTCTGTCTGATGATTATGCGTCGTAGATGTACCTGTGTGATATAAGTAAATTTTTCCTGCTGTCTACGTCTTTTCATGACTTTCTCCTTTTTTGGAACTTATGGAGCTTTGGGGAATTTTTAAAACATTGAAAACAAAACCTACCGTTATCCATTTAAAAATATACAATACAAAAAAATGGCTCTACGCCATCATCGCTGGCTTAACTCAGACAGGTTTTAGCCGCCTCAGCCACAAAAATCATACTATTCTATAGAAAATCCAACTTATTCAGAAAATTCACGAGGAGAAATTGCAAGAGGCTGAACAAGAGCGTATTTATCACTTAAATGCTGTGTCATGGAAGTCAATCCCCAAATCTCCAATCAAAAGCAAAACAAAATCCTGCAAGGCTCATGCGACTTTTGTATTTGATTAATGGCATGCACTGCATCAAAATCCTCGTAATAAAGTGAAAAAATTTCGAAATTAATACGGAAATCAACAAACACAAATCTCCCGAGGACAATTTCTGCTAAAATTACACTGACGAAGATTTTTCATTGTCGTGAAATTTATGTATTATCTATCAAGTACCAGAGAACAAAAAATCAAGTCAATCAATACCAGCAATAATGGTCTCCTGCTCATATAATAATATTCGAAAAGAAACTGTTGAAAATTTTTCATAAAAAATCACAAACTAAGTATAAAGGTCCATTGACATTTTATCAGGAAGAGAAGCAACCCAACGTCAAGAAAGAGGATGAGATTTTGGATGATATCAAGCCAACAGGGACCATTACCCTGGTCTGCATTCAGTAGACACGTATATTGATTGGAAGCTGGTGAATGGACCAGATAAGCTAAGTTTGCAAAGTGAAATCTCAGATCGTTTTCAATGAATATTCAAGTTGGGTAAATTTGCCTTTCAGTCCACGGATTATGTCCGTGCCGAGGCAGTTGAAGAAGGCAACTATATAGGTAAACTGGGGAATACAAATTTAATAGCTTATTCCAGTCTGTTCCTGGTACATATTTGTTCATGTTGAAACGTTTTGGATGTATACTATTTAAAGGCGTTTTTATTGATTTTGAAACATTTCAAGAAAATTTTGTATGCTTTCAGCAAGTTGTTAAGAGTTTTCAAATGATAAATTTCGGAAAGGTAACAAAATCATTTATGAGGCATATAAGCAAGAAATATGCATAAAAAGATGTTGATACCAAAAAAGCCGGAGATAAGGAATTAATCAAAAAAATACTTCTTGGAAAATTACACGTGAATAACTGCTCCATGTGATTGAAATTTCAAACCAAAAACATAATCAAAAAATTAAAATAAATCTTGTGGTAAAAGAGATTTTTCCACATGAACCCCATTTCTATACAGAATTCCCATTCAAGTAGATAGCAGATAGTAGAATTTAAGTATTCAATTATAATTACCATTCTATTTTTTCATTTAAGCATTTAAGAACTTTTGTTCAGAATCAAGAAATAAATACAAATTTCTCTAGTACAATACCTTTTCCATTACCATGTCATTAACATTCTCTGTTACCTTACCCTTTGCATTATTATGTCATTGATATCATTACCATGTCATTGATGATGACGATCTCATCATTACCGTGTTTGTCAATTGTGTGATTCCCTTTACTCAGGCACACTAAACACCTAGTATAAAAGTATATCGCAATAATATACTTTAGAAATGGATCAAAGCAAAATTTCATCGTGACCGACTAGAACCCTTTCAAATATCTTAGAATACAACTTAACCCGCTCAAAAATATCTAAGGGGATACGGATTCATGCATATGCCATACGACCTTACAAGACTGACGTGCGAATCCAATTATTGTTTCCTCGTCACAGATGTCTCTATCTACGACTCCCAAGCTCTCCCCTACTTTATAATTTCTGGGAACAATATACCTTGAAAATACAGTTTAAGACAAGATGTTAAGGTATTCATGCTGATCGCAGGGCAATAACTAGTACAAAGTGCACTACTTATATGAGAATTCCAATTTTTGGAGGAAAACAAAAATAAACTCTTACATAGAAGATTTTAACTTAAACACCACTAGCGAGAAAAATACTATCCAACAATAGAAAAAGAGAGGAATTGGCATTCAATGGTCTCCAGAAACAAGAACAAGGTCACTTCTAATCCTCCATTCATGTCATGAACCACCGACCACATCTGAGCCCAACATGTGGATATTACTCCATGGTTACTCGCTCCATTGTCCTCGTTCAGCTTAATAGGCTCATCATACTGAGGGTCCTTTTCGATATTCTTGTTAAGAGCAAAAAATAGTCGAACTATCTTCGACACTGTCGTTTAACTAATTCCATCTAACTTCCATTCTTATACAATAATTTGGTGGTAGTTTCATTGGTACTTTTTCTTGATAGAATTCCCAAATCAAAATGTGGCGTCCTCGCACATTTTTATATTTTAATCGAAACATTTCAAAAATCACTTATTCATTTGAGGTATGCTTCAGAACCCCAAAGGAATTCAATTTGCAATACTATTCAGTATCATAATTTACTTCCGGTAACTCATAAATTGCATCTTGACATCTGGGATGACTTGCTGTTTGGTCCAATTCTCTGAAAGTGTGGATGCCATTTTCCACGAAAATGGTGAAAGATTTGACAAAGTCATTTATCAAATGAAGTCAAAATATATTGTCCGATTATTGTTAGAGTCTTATATGGTAGATGTCAACGGATAAAAGTACAAATAGATAAAAAACATAGTGATTTTCTCTTACCGGATCCGTACAATAGATATGTGATTCGTTTGATAATTGGACAGCTGTGCAAGGATGTCTTTACAATTTTTTAATGCATAGAAAATAAAATGTTAAAGCTACAGATTTTCCTAACAATGACGGTACCTGAACTCGACTGCAAAAATCCAAACACATCTATAACTGAATCTATTTTTATTGTATGTGTAATTTTACAGACGACCAAATTTAATACACAATTACTTGTCAGTATGAAAGGCACCGACATTTTTCTGCTATTTTTAAAATCCAACCACAATAAATTTGCTTCCCGGAATACATTTGATACACTTGAGACGAACCACCCCATATGTAACCCTATAGACTCTAATCGATGACTCTTAAAGGGTCGTGAACTTTCGGAAACTATTGGCATATTGCCTAACACGACAATGTATGGTCCTTTAGAGATCAAACGAATATTGCAGAGTTATCTTAGGCGAGGCCAAGAATTATTATTTGCCATTGGTAGATTCAGTTCTGTTCGTATAATAGTGGAGTTGTAGATCTACTCTTTCCCTTATTCTTCAGCCCATTTCCAATCAATTTCTAATCAAGAGAGCAACAATGGTAGCCCCAGGTCTTCTCTGTTAACAAGAGAAATCATTTTGTGTTTATCCGGTAGATTGATTTGGACATCACAGCCTGAAGTCCTCTAATTAATTCTAAACCTGGGGACCGCCTCCCAAGAGGGCAGTTGGGTTTATCAATCCATCAGAAGGTCAAAGTGACGTTACAAACTTGTTATTTTGTCAGATTACCCTTGATGAGATAAGGTTTCGATTATCAACGTTGAATAGCAGCCGTCACACCTGAATGTTCTGGTAGTTGTTACGATACCTAAGGAAGGATACACCTAAGATCCAACTACACAGTAAAGGCGGCTGTCTATAGTAAAAATTGATGTGGCAAAATTTTTGTCGCTAGTCAATCAGTATACAAGACATAATTCCATCATGTCTCTTACCATCCATATTGGTTGGTTCCATCTTCTATAGTAGATCTGTCAC
Organism: Dasypogon diadema; assembly: GCA_006980735.1. Taxonomy (NCBI): domain Eukaryota; kingdom Metazoa; phylum Arthropoda; class Insecta; order Diptera; family Asilidae; genus Dasypogon; species Dasypogon diadema. The sequence goes on along the minus strand of QYTT01079791.1, from coordinate 10,922 downwards.
GTTCTGACACCCGTTAAAGTCGAGGTGCACCGAATATAGTAGGCCTATAGATGTGCGTGTTGTCGGGGAGCAATCAATTTTGCTTTCAGACTGCTTCCTGCCAATTTTTCCTAACACGATATAGGATGTCAGCAAATTTATAAGTGGCTGTTGGGTAATGTATTTGAGACATTCTGCTTGGGGTGCTGGAGTAAAGCCCGATAACTGCGGCTGATAGTACTAGCTGTTTTCCTAGCCAATTGACTCTTGGAACTTGGAATCCCTTTTAAATTGATTGAATTAAGTTTCGGGTTTACCGCGTTTCATCAAATGTCAGTTTACTCTTTGAAATCGACGGCACTGGAGGACTGGGGGGGAAGTTTTCCAAATTGATTCTTAAAGAAAATGACATGTAAAGGGAAAATGCTTGTCAAAGCATATTGATTTTCCCCTATAAAATTGTGTGATTTAGGGGGCTCTGGTTAATCTTAGAGGGATTCTGAGGCTTGTGTGAAAGTAAACATGTAATTTGCAAATTTTCTGGTTAAAAGATGTATTCGTAGATAAGACTTAAAGATTCCTGTGGCGAATAAGACGTTTATTTGGTTACCTTTTATATACTGTGACTGGCTTCTTGAGTAGGTATTTGCAGGTGTTATATAAAGTAGAACCGAAGCTCACTGAATTTGCATATTTCCGAGTATTCTAGATTGAATTATTCCGCTCCTGGAAGTGTGTAGTCAAACTCACGTGGAATATCTATGAACATTCGTCTGGAACTGATATAATAAAGCTTTAAAGGCTGTTTTAAATTCCTAAAATTTAGTGTAGATTTCCACAATCCTCTTTAAATCTTCCTAAGTATTCTATGCATGTACACAATGAATAAAGTTCTTAAATTAGTTTCTAGATTCTTTATTCAGTAGAAGTAAGAATAGCATAAGTAGCTGCGCTCCAATTTGTAAAGTAAAATATTTCCACTGTTATTTATATCCAGAATCGCGAATGAAATGACGGGACTTCTCATTGGACATCGTAGGCGCACTGGGATAAAAATACTGATGGAGGCGTAAAATTCCAGAGAGTTGACAGCACCTAGCAGACAGTCAAATGTGAAAATTATTATGTCGACTCTCAAGAGATTCGATGGAAAACAATTAAGCCGATTGGTATAAGAAAGCAATTATCCCAGAGGAGACTGCAAAGGATGGTTGCGGATGGCCTCAATGCGGGCACACATTCCCTGCCAGACTTTAATTACTGAGAGCAACTCTCCCATAAACGTCCAAATTACTTGTGATAATCTCATATAAGAGAAACGTGCACCGAAAACTGTACACGTGGCAGGGAATGTGCAAAGCCACTGGGATGTTGTGCTCAATATGGTGAATAATCTCACCCCCAGGAATGTCCGAATGAACCCTCGAACTGGAAACGAAATGAAAGCATCTCACAGGTCTCAAGGGGTAACAACGTCGACCAGATCTTTGAAAGATCTGAACCAGTAGTTGACATAGAGGCGACAAAAACCAGCCGGGCAACTTCGTCATAGACAGCTAAGCTTGCGCTAGCAGAAGATTGCAGAGATGACAGAAAGAGACCGGGCAGTATCATCATTAGCGCCCGAATCGTTGCGAAATGTTGAATGATAAGACTCCTTTGACGGGGTTACTTCTTACGACGGGCTTGCGAGAATCCATCGAGATCAAGTTAACCTCAATATTCCAAGATGCAACTTGCAAACCGCCACGCCGAGAAAGTTTGTTGATATTCGGACAATTCACAATCCATTATACATTGATTTCATATGGTGGATTGGGGATATTATGATTTTATATATTCTATGTGTAAATTCTAATTAAATTCCATCATCCAAAATACCATCTTTAAATTTCTCCATAGTCCTTCATCTTCTTTATCTAAGAAAATGTGCCAATAAAGTAATCCTCCATA
>QYTT01079790.1:12469-29867 GCA_006980735.1 Dasypogon diadema | reverse complement strand
TATCTTCATATAATTTTTAGCTTTTCCACGGCTATAGGCGGGAATAAATTACACACGTCAAATGACACAAGTTTAGAATTACACAGAAGACGTAAGTTTCCAACTGGAAGTTTTAATTGAGTAGCACGTAACAAGTTCTATTAAGGGAGGGAGGAAGGGAGTTACAAGATGAACTCACAGGTTGTACTGGTTTATTCTCTGTGAATTTTTACGATTCCATATAGAATTGGTATAGATGGATTAGAAAACTTAAGTTCTTTCTTATTTCGATTAGCCTATCGGAATCATTTACTACTTTAATAATTTTATTATTGTATTTGTTGTTGGATCACTACTTAATATTCAGACTTTTATACTTTGTTTCTAGGCAATTGAAACCACAGCTACCATGTTAATTGCTATTTGATCGAATGCAATAAAATCTCAGAGAATGCTATTCTGTTATATCTTAAGCCTTTAGTATGATTATGATGCGTGCTACATTTTGGGCTAATGCAAAAAGTATTCAGTTGCTAAACAACTAATTCCTAATTGTATAAATATTTCCAAATAAACCCATTTTTGCATCGACTTTTCTAAAATTTCATGCATTACTTTTATTCCAGTTCAAGGCTTATTTTCTCTCGAGTTCTAACGCGATGAAATGAAAAGGATTGAGACAGGAACGTATGTTCTTGTTACGTGCTTGTGAGACGCATGGGTAATAATGTGATTGAATCACCACGCTCCCGTAGTGCACTCCTTCGATAATCAGAAAACAAAAATCGGTAAACCAAGATTGATTTAGTGCAAAGTCGATATATATGGGAAGACTCATTTATTATTCTACACATTGGCACAATACTCACCTGAAGAATTGTTTCAAAATTAAAGGTAAGACCATTCCAGAGAGTAAATTCTCCGGAACTTGCTCCAGTGACTAGACGACGACCTTCGGGCGTCCACGCAAGCGTGAATATAGGACATCGCATTTTGTTTGTGGCTGTTTTTACAAATTTCGTAGTAACAGCGTTGCTAGGATTATCTAAATAACTTGGAGGAGGAAGCAATTCTGGAACGTAGATACTTTCTGGTTGTAGGGCGTGGCGATCTCTATGGTCCCTTTGCCAAATTCGATTCTAAAAAAAATCCCGCTTTATGTAATCTCTTTACAAAGCCATAAAATTCCTCACCTCTAGTGCCCTAACTATTGACGCATTATAATCTACAGTTTTGCGCATCACACTTTTCCTCAGCCGCTTGCCATCAAAGTCGTCCTGTGTCATTGGTAAGCCCCCTGGTCCCCGAGCAAAGTTCGCAAAGGGTTTAAAATACGGATGACCTGGTTTACCTGCTCCCATCACATTATTATGATGATGATGATGACCACCGCCACTTACCACCAAGTTATTGTGATTTTGGTGCCTACCTTGCGGAGGTGGCATATTAAAGTTCATTTGAATATCAGTTGATGGTTGTGCAAATTCCATTTTGCTTGTATAATGAATTACTAATAATCAGTCTTAACACACTTTTGTTGGGTTCTTTTTAAAAATAATTTCTTAAGGATTAATGAAGTGAAAACCTTCCACGAGACATATTTTCACACACCTGTCATAGTCTACACACTTTTTGGCTTTACTTGTATATCAAGCTGTTTGCTGGTAGTATTTTACACGGAAAATACGTTTGGGAGCACACATTTCTTTTTCACTACTTTAAATATACTTTGGCTTTTCTAATAATTACGACCTACGGAAGAATATCCCGACAACGCGAATAAAATGAAAGCCATTTTTAGAACAAATAATCTGTCGTGTGAAGTTGGACGCGCTCTAAGGTTGTAATCACCCGCAACGATTAACTACATCAGTGATTACTAAGTTACTACGAAATTCCATCGGTGTACAACAATGATATAAAATTCATGAAATCAAAAAATAAGACTTGCCGTCTATAAAATAATTTCTACTAAAAACTAACATGAAAATTATAAACTAAAAATTGTCTTTATTCAAAGCAGTACCGACTTTTAAATTGGTTTAATCGGAATTCACAAACAAAATAAAAAATATGCTTCTCCTAGGAACAAGTTGCATATAAAGCTTTATTGCATTTGAGATTTGTATTGACATTCTAAAAACTAATAGATTTAAAGCATCTGAAAAACGAGTATTATCAGAATACCTTTTTGTTAATTTTAACCTTTTTGCCCCCATTCAGAAAGAAATCCTATACCAAAGTTTCTGCTACACTGAACAATTCCTAGAAACAATGAATTTATCTTTTATTGAGACTACGCACAGCGAAAATTCTGTTACACATAAAGAGTTAGGACGCCACCTGGCCCGTCTTCGAATTAAATACGTTGCAGGCTATTTAGGACTTTTTCCGACGAGACGCACAAAAAAGTGGATATGAGAACAACGTTTAATAGAACCCACTGAGTTTTAATTATATAGTAGCAATTTGCACATGAACAGTATAAATTAAAAACCCGGAGCCGCAGATGGGATAGATCTCATAACTTTATTGAAGAAAACTCCGGTGTTCTCGAATTATCGCATGGAGTGATAGACGGACAGGACAGACGCACAGGTATAAACCAAGTTTTTATTCTCCATTAGTGGATACATATTTATGTAGCATTTAAGCGCTTCCTTTTAGAAAAAGTGATTTTTTATTTGATTAACTGACGATTCCATATGGCAACCCTATGGAAGAATTGTCCCAACGGGCTCATTTTCGAACCTGAACCGAAATTTAAGATCTCTACTCTAGCTCAAAGCATTTTTGAGGATTTATCCTGCGGAAATGCAGCAGTACAGCTATAAAGCGATTTTTTTTTTATTTCTCATTAATGACTAGTTTATCTAGGGTAGAATATTAATCCTAACTTATGCTCCTACGTCATCAGTAGTACCCGTCAAAAAAGATTGAGTTTCCTCATCTGAAGATGAAGATGCTCTTTTTTCCCCACTGATTTTGTCATACAAATGGGTAATCGGAACTTTTCTTCGCCTGTACTATGGTTTTTTGGTTTCATGATTCAATAGTGTGATTGTTCACATAATTTGGTGGGTAATATGTTCAAGATGCTTCTATTACTGAGATGTAGCTCTACTACAGCTTCAGAGGAGATATTTCTTAGTTAGCGCCCACGTGATAAGCTTTTTAATTTTTTGGGCTTTACAAAAAAAAGGGTTTCCTAGGGCATTCCTTTGATATCTCGGTACTTATTATTACCTTAATCGCATTGCTGCACAAAAAACAACCGCCTTACGTTCTAGGGATGCCAAGTCGCAGAAGAGAACATTTTTACAAGCGGAAACCACAGTTTTCGACTGTCTTGGCTCTTCATTTGTTCTGATTATATAATTTTCGTAATTCAGCCGAAATTATTTTACATGAAATCTGAACCATTCGCACAGGTGCACCAACCTTTCAAGGATGCAAACTCCGGTCATTTATAAATTAATTACTACTAAAGTCACGAATTGTAGGATTTCATTGCGGACTCTGATCACGTTCAATGGCTAAAATTGAAAATCTGGAAAGGTTGTTCGTCAGACACCTGCCTTTATGCAGGGATCGCTTGGATTTTTGTCATATTCTTGTTGCGATAAATAGTTAATCATTGCAAAAAGAGAAAAGGAGTTTTTTCGTCTTAAATTGCCCACCAACATCTCACAATTGCACTGGATATCTTTTTTGTCTGTTTCATTGCCTGCGGTATGACAATTTTCCGATGATGGTGTGATCGTTTTCGTGGTCAAATGCTACGTGCAGAGAATGCCAAGCTATGCCGAACGAAATTCTCGCCTTCTTTGTAATATCTTGAGTTATTTATTTTTGTATATGCAAATTAAATCTGGGGTTTGGTAGAAACATGGGTCAAGAGCCTAATTTTTCATCTACGGCACATACTAGAGCAGACGGCCGATCTCGGTGCACATTTTGAGTCATGGAGGTAGCGATTCCCTGCATTTTTATTCAAATTTTTTACGATCTACGTTTATTGAACTTTACGTTCTTTTGACTAGAGTTGATGATAGTATCGCCACCATATCGCAAACATTTCCCCAGGGAGGGGTTGTTTAAATTATTTATGAGCAAAGGTAAGAAACTCTTCTTTTGGTTCACAGAGTGGGACGTTCTTGTACCTGCAATTATAGAGCAATATATTTACATTTCTCAGGTGACTTTGTAAAAATTTGAAATGAGTTCAAAGAACTTGGGGTAAGTAACACTGTGAGCGTTACAATAAGGTTTATGAGGAATAGGTAGTGGGAACTATAGAACTATTCGTTCGGCTTGAAATATTTTTATTAAAATTTTGTTAAGAAGAGCATGCAATACAATTCAAGCAGTACCTAGTGCTGTTTTAATTTTTGCCTGACTAACAGGAAGAACGTTCAGGATACTCTTCCGCAAGAGAATCATTTCTTTGCTATTTTATTGGCATAATGCCTCGCATTTTCTTGCGCGATTTTTACGAGGTCAGTTAGCGATACGTGTACAACAAATTAACATACTTCCTAATAGTCTTCCATTTCCTCACTTTGAATCAATTCAACTGTTCTTAGATATAAGATAAAAGCTCAGCTGTCCATCCTAAATCATTCGCAAACTTCCTTATAATTAAGTATTGATCACACGAAGTTGAAACAAATTTAAATTTTCTAAGGAATCTTCTCTGTATCAGGTTATATTAACATAGGTAGTAATTTATTTTTCAAACCGAAGTGGAAAGTCGTTTGTAGCTTGAGCAAATCTTCTCCAATTACAATCATGAACAAGGCCAATAGGACGGCTGAGATCGATTTGCACATCGTCAGCATTCAGAAAAGACGGGGTCCCAAAATATATCCTTGAGAAATACTGTCCTGATTCTTATCATGAGCAGTTCTGATGCAAGTAGTAATTGTTAAAACTGCTGTTTCACAAGATTATATTGCCCAAAAAGGGTAACATATTGGAGGCAAATGTAACTGACTCTTTCAACATAGCTCGTTTTGCGTTCAACTTTCTCAAGCTAAGATGTATTAAGGAACTCGCACAGTTTTTCAGTTCCATTTAGTATCTATGATAAGTTCCGCTTGCAATATTAGTTCAATAGAAAGATACAGATCTTGTCTGGTGGTGGCATTTCCGTTTTATAATTTTAAATTTTAATTTGCACACACGTCAGGTTTTTCTTAAAATATATAAATGCAATTTACCTATTCGAATAGAAAATTACGTATATTAATTCTCAAAATAAAATTACTACTAAACCGGAGTCCATTAGATTACACAACTGCAATATACAATCAGCGTTCGGCTACAATTAATGCGCCGAGGTGAATCAGGTTAAAGCGAATAACAGATTAGGTTGAAAGAAAATGGAAAAAATGCAAGTAAACAAATTAAATCAGCAAAACACGTCTATTTTTGATACAGTGAAGAATACACTAATGCAGGGCCTATCAAAGTAATTATCAACGAATTTAATTACACCTTTATAGTGGCAATGATTCAATCAGCACCGCATGACACCTTTGTTTTACCATTCTCACTTATGGCAATAAATTAAAGCTGGCTTGACAGCAGCAACTTTGAGAATGCTGTGTTGTAAAAAAAATAGTTAGGGTCGTCTCTTATCGGGTAAAAAAAAATACGATTTTTCGTGGAAATTTCTGTAAAAATATTTTACTTTACATTTCCTAGGATTACTTCTACTAGGATTGTAAAGTAGGCTCTACTGTTGAACTTTTTGGAGTTCAGAAATCACATTAATGCCTTATTTTAAGAGCAAGAAAACAATTTCAAGTATTGGTGCTCTTCTTTCATGAACAATGTAGTAGAAAAACGCATTTCGAGCCCTAGATGAAGTAGTCTTATATGGAGTGTATCTGTCTGATTATGTATCTTTTTATCTGGTAATGTTAACTAACCAACTTCCGATAGTTTACGATTGAAAGCGCGAAATAAAAATAATGACTCACAGCAGTTCAAATTCCAAAGTAGTTTTTTTTCTACTGGTGCATTTAAAATTAGATACCACACTCTCATCGTACACCGATAACTGATTTATGTAAATTTTGCGATAACGGTTCTAAAAATGATTTCGCTGTTCCTTTGTATTTCGGGAGATCTTTTGCTCGGGTCAACTAGCCTGTGAACCAAAGTACAAAAATTAAGAGAACGCAAACAACTGATCTAGATAACTTTTATTGAGTGCTTCAAAAGCTCGTTTTGTGTATTTTTCAATTTCGAGGTGTAGTTTTTAACGGTTGGTTTTTATCTCGTTCCTGATTTTTTTCTACAGCCTACAGCAGAAAAATAACTTATTTCGACGTAAGATAATTTATCTTATGAATAAGGCGTTCTTGACTTCGGGCCTAATTCTTAATTTACCCACCTCCCGCCGACCCATTCATTGACACAACAACTTACGATATTTACACATTAATAGGTACAGAATCAGATCGTCACTCTGAAGAACATGCAAGATTATGCACGCTTAAATATAGTTTAAATCGCTGGAACCAGTTTTATCTGTTGAATAATTTTACCTTTCATCTGAGGTTGCAATCCAGTCTGACGCATCCGACCAATATCTCGGTACACTACTATGCCGTATGGCGTTGTAAAAATGATTAAAACGACTAGATAGAGTTATCGGGATAATTTTCAGGCATCTTCAGGTAACTTATAAGACATTAAATTGGGGTAATGACCTCATCTCACGAGATTCTGCCGAATGTCTCCACGGCTTGCCAGAAAAATGTGTTATTTACCTGATGACACTGATTGTGAGCCGTTTAAATAATGATCAAATTCCATTCCCAAATTGAGGTGAAGGCGTTCCATTCGATGCTGTTCGGGCTATTTTTGCAGTATCTCTGGTCAGCTTCAATGCAAATTGTGTAATCGGCTGCATTCTTATTTCTTGCAAACAATTACTTGGAGGATTTCTTCTGGGTTAGGAGAGAGCAATTTTGAAATATTATGTTGAGAATTTAAGCCAAGCCACTTTTTTAAGTTACTTAAAACACAAAACGCTCGTGGGTTTTTTTTTTTATATGTATGGGAAAAAATAGTTATTGAGAACTGATGGTCCTTTAAATTAGTTTTTTTATAGACCAGTACTTGAATGTCCTGTCTTCGATCGCGGTACAGTATGTTTATTAATTCATATTTAATAGATTTACATAATAATCTTAGAACTGAGGGGTCAACGATGAAATTGGAGAGTGTTACACTATACATAGTGCCTTGCACTCCACTTTATAATAGCGAAAGATTTCAATTCATCAGCCGACAAACTCGAATCGAATGGAGCAGTTAATTAAACTTTTCCCGGAAGTCAAAAGCAAGAAAGTTTCTACGATTTTACGTACTACCTCTAGAATAGAGTCTCCCCAGGTCAAAGTCTTGGCGCGTGCCATCAAGAAAGCCCTCAGTTTTTCACGGCATAGTCATTTTGCGTTAACTTAGAAAAGCTTTCTTAATGCCTTCGTCGCAAGCTCGAGTAGTGTTGGTTCTCGTTGCTAAAATTGTTGGTTACTTTTGTACCCAAACCAAACCGTAAAATGTTCATTAAATCGCCTGGCAATGCGAATAATCTGTAAGCGCGCTGTTACACTCTCACCTGGCTTTATATTATAGAATAGATCTGCTGTATCGACATCGACGGCGATGACGACGGTGACTACCTCGGGCTGAGTTAGTGAACTGGGAATGGGAATGGGTATGGGACTTAAGCTCAGTTACATTTCCCTCCAATGCGCGCCTTTTTGTTTTTGTAATTTTAACTTAAACGTTGATTTTCTTGATGTATACAAACGTGCGGAAAACGCAAAGAACAAGCAACAAAAAATCTTTTGCATATAAAACCGTTGGTAGGTGGTCGATTCAGTCTCAGTTTAACATCGTCGACCACGTTGAACGGTTCAAATTTGTTACAAAAAAGTTGTGAAGGAAAGTGTTGTCGGCGCTGAAAGAGCGGTTGGAGACCAGTCGGTTATTTTGAAAAATTATTTTTGCGCTTGTGTGTTGTTTTTCAACAAATTGGAACCTTTTAATCTCGTTCTTCTTTCGTTTATAATTCATTTTTTATTTGTGTATATCGGGAGTGATTTTCCTCTTATTTCTGAGAGAAAATGCACAGAAATTTGGTCGTGTGAATTCACTTCTGTTTTGTGCTAACACAGTGTACTTGGAAACGATTAAAAAAAACCATTTTTTTGAGCAGAGATTGTATGACCAACTCCAGCATGCAAACAGTTATAAAGTAAGTCCTCGTTCACTTTAAAATAAAAAAAATTAAAAGCTGTCCAAAAAAGCAAAGAATTTCTAGCCAGTTTGTGGCGACGTTCTCATCTGCTTATCACACGTTTTTTTTTATTTCTTCGATTGCACGAGAAAGTATGCTTCTGACCTAAAAAAATAGAGGTGAGGACCGGATCGCATTGGAAAAATATATAAAATTGTGGACACTTATGGATACTTCGATGCACCTCTGGTGTCATCCAAGAAAGAGCCAAGAACTTGATTACGGTCGCACGCTTCGAAAAGATATTGGGGCGAACAGTTTGCATATATTAAAAGTGGCTTTCTTCCCATCTAAGACAGGCTTAAAGAGAATTTTTACTACAATTTATGAATATTTATTAGGCTGGCCTGCTATCGTGGTCTCCCTCAATGACTCAGTATGTTTTGGTTACTACAGGTTTAGTGGCCAACGGTGCCTTTCACTAGCATCAATTTCTTTTATGTTTTTGGATTCTCGATTGGCTGTACATTTTGCAGTTGTTTTGCTTTTCATCACTACTAATTTGCATTATTTTGCTATAAAACTGGTAGTGATGTAGAAAAAGGTGCTAAGTGGCTGCGAAAGTTCAATAAAATTTATGGAATCTTCGGATGATATTTTTAGATTTTTGTTCTTTTTTGGAAAATGTCTGTTGGAGATGGGATTAAGTGGTTCTATGGACTAATTTTGCAGTGATACTGAGTAAAAGGATTGTTTTTTGCATCAGCTCTATTTTGAGGCCAATATATTCTGAAACTTGTGCTAATGTCAAGAGGTCGGGAGTCGCCATAGTTCTGTTGTAAAATAAGAACTTTTCTGGAAAATATTGGCTACATGTCAAGCAATTATGTGGATTTTTTTTTTTACACACTCCTAAGAATATATATTTTTAGCCCAATATTATTATTATTTTTTAAACAATTCGGATCTGATATGATTGGTGAATTTTTAGATATTTGAGTAGCTTGCGCTGAGCTCATCGGTCACACATAAAATATTTGCTTCTCTTTCTATAGAAATTACGAAACCTTAACACGCTAATCTAGAATTTCAACACTTTTCTACAGAAATCATACATTCCCTGGAAACAGCCTGCATTGTGAATGGTTCTATTACTGTCTTGGGAAACAGTATTACCTCCAGAGAGCTATTATACGCTAATTAATTAATTAATCAATGAATGAAACACGCTTTCAGCAATTCTATATGACCTGTACTTTCAGCTTCGGATGCAAAAAAAAACCATTTCACAATTCTGACTGATTTTTTAATTTGAATGTTTGTAGTAATATGAATCGAAGCTGTTTGGTCTATTTAAATTTTTTTTTATATTCTATCTATCTATGTATTTTTATACAAAGAGAACTTTTCCTTTCTTTTTTTCTTAAATAAATAAATTAAAAAATTAAAATTTATAGAATATACTTAGTAACAATGAATAAAAAATTTCAAGATCTCAACATCTCAGGAATTTATCTGTAGAAGAAATTAACAAAGAAGTAGATACCTTTTTCAGGAATTGCGATTTGTACATCTTCATAAAGTAAACGATCCTCTTCTCTTGGCTCTAATTAATTCTCACTGCTTCGATAAAACTACATTTCTAAACTTTCTTCTTTCGCATCGATCTACTAAAAATGGTATTGTAGATCGTGAAATTAACACAAGAGTCACAAGACTGTTAAACTAGCGGTGCATTCCATATAGAGTGGTTTTATCAGGCATCGTATTTAGTTCCCGCATATAAAAGTAGGACGCACGTAGCAAAGTAGCGTCACGATCAGTAATCATTCAGAAAAACAAAATTCAGCTTTTTTTCATCAAAAATATTGTGCAAGCGCACTAACCGCAGCAGCAGCAGCAGCAATGGCTAAGTGTTGGTTAGTTTCCGTATCAAATAAACACAACTCCATAAAATTCAACACTGCGGTTCACATTTTCCCATTCAATAAGCAGCAATAAGATTATCTCTTTCGATGATTAAATCTTGCACATTAATTTACTATAGATTGCGTTTTAGATATGCGGTGCATTGCTCTTAGAGTATCATTTTTTTTGTTCTACCCAAATCAGTTCCACTACAGCTGCAGCATAACTCCAAAGTTAAACCGCGCCTGGTTTTATGATTCATAAAATTTTATGTATTCGATTTTATTCTATTTTTACTGTACACTTTGTGCATAAAAATCTAAGTAATAAAATCCCATAACAAAACTAAAGTATTAGTAGTAAAAATTATTTATAATTTTATCAGGAACCCTCTTCTATTTTTTAGGTTACTTTTTCACACCTTTGACCCCATCGCCTTCGAAAACTACTTGCATATGAGAAAGTGAGGTCTGCTTGCGTTAGCAGAGCTAACCAAACGTGGCTTGATTGATATAAAAAAGAATTAAATTTCTTTTGGAAAGATTGTTTGGGTATTCCCTCAGTTGTTTAAGAATTGAATTGAAAAACATATATTACGTAATTAATGTTGGCGTGAAATTGAATGCTGAAAAGTCAGGAAGTGGAATAATGTTTTGGAACAGGGTTTTGTTTAATTATGTGCAGTCTGATGAAATCTGAGGCAGAGTGGAAAGTTTTATGAATTTAATAAATATTTCAATAAAAACTGGTATTGAGTTTATTCAAAAGAGAAAGGCTTACTACATCTCTATTGCAGACCGCAATGGAATTTTTTTTTTAAGAACATAATGTTAACAGCTGTAAAATCAGCACTTACAGAATATTTTGCCAGAGTCGATTTTCAATAGGAATAAAAGAGATAAAATTATAAACGCTGCACTCTTGAAGAACCTCGGGGGATGCTTCAACTGCATCTAATGATTCCAGAGTTGAACCAGTCGTATTCAATTTTATAAATGCTACTTTCCAATTTGAATGTCTTCTATTCGATTCTTCAATACTAAAAAAAATTCGCATGACCTTGACCTAGTTTAAATATTACTGCTTAGAACCACTTAAAAGCAATTTTAATCGTTATGCACTGAAAAAAATCCCTTTCTTTCCACTTGTTTGAAATTACTGTCGGTTATGTTCGAATTAATGGTATAAATTTATTCAAATGCGGAATGAAATTTACAACGAGCATGCACTCTGGCTGCGCAAAAAAAGTATCAAAACAATTTCTTTTGTGAAAATCGAAAATTGCGCATCTTATTTGCATACCACGATCAGTAATTGGTAGGCCAGTCACATAGGTAGGAAATAAAGGAAGTTCAAACATGTGTACACCTGACACTGAGGCAGACAGCACACGTCGCACTATTTACATAAGAGAAAACCTTATTAAGGCTCACATGGTAAAACTTTATGAAATTCTTATGTTTAATAGGGAAGTGTTTTACATATATGTAAATACTTCCTGAAACTAAAAATATTACAGGTAAAGAGACGCTTTCATCTAAATTGGCAGTAAAGCTAGATTTGTCGTTGTCCTTATCTTTTTTGGTCTATCTATTCTACAATTGAACAACCTTCTAAACAAAATCAGCGAATTCCCCTTTGACTTATTCTTATGTCGATCAACACATTGCCCCCAAGATTTATTTGATATCCCTCTGAATTTCATGTACGGTAATCTCAAATCCGATCGGCTCAAACCAAGCACTCCTTAACGGTACCTCAAATTGAAACTTCTTCCGATCTATTTATATGCATAATTTTCCTTTGTTATCAACACAAAATATCCAATCACCATAATAATACTGAACTGACACACCTTTCCAGAATGGTATCCAATGAAGTGATTGACCTCATCGTTCTCCTGTAGTGTAACGAAACTCTGAGGAGTGGCACAGAATTCAATTCTTGTTCAGTATCTGAGCTGGAAGGCGGTATTTGCAGTATTTGTTCTTTGATATTTCGCTTAAGGCTTAAAACAATACATATACGAATACGAGCACATGTTGGTTTATTGCTGAAACGTGCTTCGCAGTTTGCAGATAGATATCCATTGAACGGATCATCGTAACTTAGGCGGAATAATCGTGATCTTTCCTTTCTAAGCACTTGAGTGGTTTTAAATCCAAGTAAGTGTCGTTTTAATTATTCACGAGAGTTTTTAAGTATGCTGGAAGTGATTGTAATTACAACAACAATAATGGTAATTGTAGATAATTATCCAATGGAGAGAGTGAGAAGTTCTTATGAAATTTATTTGCTGAATTGTTCTCTTTTCTTCAGGAGTAATGTGATGGATCAATTCCGTAGGTATAACATTGTGATCCTTAGTCGACTACAATATCAACTTGTGATATAGTATAAAAATTAAATCATAACCGGCATAGTACATTAAATAATAAACCCAAATTACTATGATATTCCTTTAACTCTGTCATCGTTCGTATTAATTGGATATTTCCGAGAAAGTAGACATGAATATTAATTATAGGCACTATAAAACGCCATGTGATGGCAAAATTTTTCCCGAAAGTTTGTCACTATTGGGACTTATTTGCAACTAATATAACTTAAGAGGCAAAGAATGGTGATGCCATGCGGTGTTTTGTGCTGCAGGTATGGCTAGAAAGCGACATTGGGAGATAGCGCATAGAAACATTCTGAATGATGGATATCTGCTTTGTATCACACGTACCCTAAGGGGTACCTAAAAGAATAAAATCTAGATAAATTTATTTTGGTGTTGCTATGGTAATTGGTACGCTAATGAATGGAAAAGTAAAAATCGATCCAAATTGCAGAATTCTGTTGAGAATTAATTAGGGTGTAATTTGTCACTTTGAAGGTTGATATTATGAGATAAAATACCTTTTGAAAAATATATATAATGGAAAAATTGTAAAAATGTAGAATACGCAAAACTGATATTTCATAAACAAATGTGTACCTACTAAAAAATATGGGAAACCCTTAACTTATATAAATTTCAACAAATTCAAATATATGAGCAAATTCTCGTCTATAACCCGTGGGATAAATATCTGTGTGTGCGTATATGCCATGCCATAGCGTTCAAGACCGCTAAAACATAGTATTATTGACTATCCAAACCAAATTTTAAGATTTTCAGAATTCTTAAGAACATCCTGCTCTCTCCATTTTTAAGGGGCTAGCTAGGATAGTTGCTTACATTAGTACGGAAAATTAATACAGTTGCCTTGTCTTCCGACAAGGCGATAGAATTGCCCACCACACCTTCCTAGAATCGATTAAGTTCAATTCTTCCAAACATTAAATGAATTTCGAACAATTGTAAAAATGAATACATAAATCTGCCCGCAAATAAAAAACATCATGTGACTTGAAAGAGCATTGCTTCCTTACCTCACCCAGGTGGAGTATGTGGCACGTTACTGGGATAAGTGAGCCACCATGCTGGGTGCCATGCTAAACATCTCGTGACCGAGGGAGAAAGTTAAACTAATTATCGAGCCCATAAAAATTAAAGAAATGAGTCCCTCGGAATAATTAATCAATTCCCAGTTTGGGCCAAAATTTGGAAAGGCCTAGGCTGCCGATTACTGACTGTGTACCTGTACTACACATCTAAGGTAACTTACCGGCAGTTACCGAGCCACTTGCGGTCGGGTATTTATAGAGCACGGGAATCGGTTACGTCGCAACGCAACCTTTATTGGTTTGGGGGCAAGCGTTTCACCCAGAAACGTGACAGACAATACTTTTTCCGGTTTTCTATGTGTTTGTATGATTCGCTCATGTGATGTGGTTATAAACAAAAGAATTAAATGGAAGAAGAAGAAGAGGCGCTTTCTACTCGGTGGTTTAGAGCCTTCTCCAGCTCAACTTCTTGGCACTGAGGTGAGCCCATAAGCCGTGGTGGATGGTGGCTGGGTACTGGGTTCATTGTTGAACGTATGCCGCGATAACATTGAATGCGGCAAGAAAAGGGTTAAGCTGGAATGGGTGGCCGGCGATAAAAGAGATCTGCGCCCCGGGGGCACAGTACAGTATCCCAGATTGAGAATGGAAATAAGGAAAATCGCTCTGCTGGCATGAAGAACAAAACTTTTGGGAAATGTGTGAATGCCCGTTTAGTGGAGCTCTCTAGAGGTTGCCTCATCTGTAATTGTTTCTTAGATTAACAAAAAGTTAGAAAAACACTTAAGATAGACCCGGAGGGCTTATCGCGGGTAGTTGATAAGACTTTGGAGTAAGGATGGAGTTGGAAGCTTATTCTTGTGCAAGAATCCTTTCATTGTGCCACATGTAGTAAATGATAAATATGAGTACCAGCAAATGTGCTCTGGGTGGAGGTAGGTATATGTTCCTACGTAATAACTTAGCCTAGGCATATGGGCATATGGGAACGTCGCAGTTTGTTTATATCTACAGCACTTGTAGGTAAGTCCCCAGTCTTTATACGACTTTCAAGTTCGTTCTGCTGCCAAGTAATAGCTCCATTTCCTTATCTTGGCGGAATGATATACTTTTGAAAGTTGTTTGTCCGCTGGCGTATGTGATTGCATGCGTCTTTGGATTTCGTTTGTTTGCTTATTATCAGTGGTATCACCTTAAGGCGATTTGCCTAGAAAACACACCGCACACCGCTCCCTTCAAGTACATTGAATATGGAACACTTTGTTCTTGCAGGACTTGTGATGTACAACCGCGACCTCCTTGTTTTGTCGTAGTTTTTTTTTACGATACCATCTCACCTTTGTCCGTGCCACTTACCTTTGTTTTCACGGCTTTTCTCAGGTTGTTGACCACACTGGAACGACCTACAACAGCAGACGTTGTAGTACCACCACACGGGGGTAGTTTCATTCACAGATGCTTTGAAGGATAAGAATTGTCGAGTGAAAGTTGGATTTTGTGATATTTTTAGGTAGTGTCGACGTTTTTCAGGTTTCAGTAAGTGGATTTAAGGCCGTCTCTATATAGAAATATTTCTGCATGACTATAGGCAGTTTTTCCCTTTCGGTTTTCTGTCAAATAAAGGTAAAATTGGGTGCGTAAATAACGCTTTACGTAATTTCATCTGGTGGAACGTTCACTAAATTCAAATTAGTACAATGACTGCGGAAATGAGATCAAATCTCAGAATTTTTGTTTATTTTGCTAGAGGTAATTACGGTTTTCAGTGACATTGTCGGAGTCGTGAATATGGCCATGGACTCGAAATTCCAAGAATTGATTATGCTATTAAAATTACATCAAGATATTTGATTAATTCCTCCCTCCTTTGCTTCGGTCTGTATTATATAATTCAAAATAAATTATGCTAGATTAGAGAAGATGTATAGAAAATAATATATATTGCTACCTTTTAAAACGATGACTAACTACAAACATACAATTTGCATTTCAGTTAGGACCTTGTCATTTTAAGGTAACGATGTATTTAGGACTAAGCAAACAGGAACCTTTAAGGAGATCCTATTCATATTCAACAAAATTTAACATTTATTCTAAGAACGAATTCATGTGATAGGTACTGGAAGTGTTCTTGAAGCCTGTCTACGTATATGAATAAAAGGCAAATAGGAAATCCAAGGGTAGGAAAACTTCCACCTATAAACTGCTCTCACAAACTATTTATTTATCCTTTCAAACTACGAATATGAAAAATTAAATTTGGAATTAAGAAAATAAATTATAGCCAGTTTTTGAAATTATCTCACAGGCTGCAGTTAATGACGGCCGCAACAAATTTAAAAGAAAAAAATATAAAAGTGAAATGGAGGCGATCACTTCCTCAAATAAATTTAGATACTTTCTGAATGACTTGATGGGTCAGTTGCTTCGCAAACGTCCAAAAGATCAGTCACGAGATCTTCCGCTTAAGAAATCTCATGACTGGTTCTTTGGGTGTTAATAGACGCCTTTTTAAATAAAATGTCATTCTTCCAAACAATGTTTAAAGAATTTCTCTATCGTAATGACGGCATTACGTTAAACAGCAATTTTTAATTCAATTTTACTCTTTAAACTTTGTAATTATCTAGCTAAGGCGCCTGTGTCGCAATAGCTTTTAAAACGCAATGATGCGGACAGACATGTCTCCGCAAGTTGAAATCTTGTCTTTGTACTCCATTGATGCTTTGGGGGACTGGAACAGGTAGTTAGGTTCATTGTTTAATTCGAATACCACGGCAGCAAGAGAAAGTGCACTTGCATTACACCATCAAAGCATTCATCTCGAAAATTTCCACCTTAAGTACAGAAATGGTAAGAAGCGTTTCGACGTCTTGAGATTGAGTAACGTGAACTATGTGCGTTAACAAAACACGTAAGATCGAGTAAATATTATAAATGCTACGAATGTGATAATTTTTTAGGAAAACAAAGAAGGATGGATGTCATTTTATTCGATATTCAGATTTGTTTTGCAAATTATTTGGAAAAGGGGAATGTTTCTGCAGTGCAGCATATAAAACTACAAAGAAGGGTATGCATCTAATCTAACTTACTATTATTGTGGATACAAATTTTACCTAGAAAACGCGAGTAATACGATACACGCCGATCGTCGAGCGGGCTAAGGGAAGGGACACGTTTGCAGATTTTCTCCTTCAGATTCGAATTCAGGCAGAATTCAGCAAAGGGCGTGAAGGTTTATCTAGGTACCAGTGGTTGAGGCAATCCACTGACGAGAAGCCAGTGGACTGTTGCAAAGTAAAAATTTCAAAATTAAATTGCAACATTTGTCAGGTTAAAGTTTTCCAATCTCCCTTTCCTAAAAATTAATTTTCTTCCTCCTAAGATGTTCTGTGTGCATCATATTATTGTCTTTTTTATATGATACTAATCATGATCTCCCTGGCAGGGATGCCTGGTTTTGTCGGCTTTTCTCGATATCTTGGTGCGGTAATTTTGTTGTTACGAAAGTAGTGACCTTTAAGATGAAACTCAAACATTACATTGAGGACGGCACATATATGCACTGCAAACAAAGTGTCTTTTCACGCAGTAGGTTTATCTTTAACGTTCCACAAACGTTGCAATTCCACCGTAAAAATGACTGCTAAATTTACCCTCATTCGCAATGTTTACGGTTACGCGTTTGCCAATTATGCAATTTAACTTCGCTAGTTGCAACTCGTCTGTTAACTTAAATTCGACAAATTATTGTCCCCTCCCGTTGATCACAAGTCACACCAGATATCAGTGGCTACGATGCCGATTTTAAAA
>QYTT01079790.1:1103-12449 GCA_006980735.1 Dasypogon diadema | reverse complement strand
ACGCTCTTCCGATCTTTACCTAGAAAACGCGAGTAATACGATACACGCCGATCGTCGAGCGGGCTAAGGGAAGGGACACGTTTGCAGATTTTCTCCTTCAGATTCGAATTCAGGCAGAATTCAGCAAAGGGCGTGATGGTTTATCTAGGTACTAGTGGTTGAGGCAATTCCACTGACGAGAAGCCAGTGGATTGTTGCAAAGTAAAAATTTCAAAATTCAATTGCAACATTTGTCAGGTTAAAGTTTTCCAATCTCCCTTTCCTAAAAATTAATTTTCTTCCACCTAAGCTGTCCTGTGTGCATCATAGGGTTGCCCCCTGAGCTTAGATAATACTTTAAAAAAAACAAGTACTGGTACTGGTGTGTAAAGGGATAGAAACAATCGTGTAAAATACGTACTATGTATATTCTGCCTTTTATCATTTATGGAAAGATGTCCCGACCGGATAATAAGATTTCTATATAAACTGATTCTTGCATAATCAGCTTTGACTATCCAATACCAGTTTAATATTATTGTCTTTTTTTTATATGATCCTAATCATGATCTCCCTGGCAGGGATACCTGGTTTTGTCGGCTTTTCTCGATATCTTGGTGCGGTAATTTTGTTGTTACGAAAGTAGTGACCTTTAAGATGAAACTCAAACATTACATTAAGGACGGCACATATATGCACTGCAAACAAAGTGTCTGTTCACGCAGTAGGTTTACCTTTTACGTTCCACAAACGTTGCAATCCCACCGTAAAAATGACTGCTAAATTTACCCTCATTCGCAATGTTTACGGTTACGCGTTTGCCAATTATGCAATTTAACTTCGCTAGTTGCAACTCGTCTGTTAACTTAAATTCGACAAATTATTGTCCCCTCCCGTTGATCACAAGTCACACCAGATATCAGTGGCTACGATGCCGATTTTAAAACTCTTGTGGTACCTGAAGAAAAAACCTGTCGCCAAAAGTCTTAGCACTCAAAATATATTCCACCATATCGTCAGCCTCACATGTATAATCGCAGCATGGATTAACCAACTCCAACCAGCATTGAGAGTGGTCGTTCGCTGGTCAGCACTGCGCCTCCGTGCCGTGATCCAGTTCACAGCGCGGCGCAGTGTTACGCAACCCGAACACCTGATTAAACTAAAAATAACACTGAATGGCCGAAACCGAACGTGAATGCCTGAATGTCATTAAATAGCCAGCGATTCACTGCAATTATTCCCCCGTACTTGATTACGACTATTTTCCAGCCCGGGCAGACGGATGTTTCCGAGTTTTCATGAAATTTTCCTGGCCGGGCTTGGTGGCCGGACAGGTGAAGTCTGCACAACCAGGAAGTCGCTGTGATACGGCAGAATGGAAGTGGCTATTTGTTGATGAAATTACTGCGGCCAAAACGACTCCAGCCTCTAATTATGACTGGCATTTTATCGCTTTTTATTATTATGTTTTTGCCAAGATTATAGAGTTTTATAAACTACCGGTGGAATTGTTTATTCGGAAGAATGTGCAGCGTTCAGTTATATAATTTGACTGTGCAGCACTTATTTTTTTCTGTATAAAAATTGGAGCTCTTTTGGACGTACTCATTTCGCTTATTCACCACGGTTATACATTTTAAAAGAAAAAATTACTCGTGCATTCATCAATCCTGGCTTAATAATCATCAGGGCTTGCTTATGGAGAAAGGTGTACAAGCGTGGAAAATAACATTATGAATGCAATGTTTTTTTTCCAGACTGATGCCTTTGTAATGAAAAGTTTTACGCGGGATAACCTTTCACACTACTGACTAAAAAGTTTGCAAGTATATAACATCTATTTTTCCAGTGAATCTATTTCATTTTGCCATTATTTCTACAAAACAGAAGAAATACTGGCATTCTTTTTTGTGCATAATACCGATAATTTCGGTATTTTTTACACATGAGATCTACCATTGTCTAAAATACAAAAAATTTTCACCGTCAACATGTTCACTATTGCTATTATCAATTTTCACAATTTAAATTCTCATACGTTTATTGATTTCAGACAACAACAACAGTTTTTAAATAATATTGTAATTAGAAATTATCAACGTTTTCTTTATCGTGTGGGATCTATAGTGTGGACTACACGGTGTATTTTACTTCAGTTTGGGACATTGAAGATCTTCGACAGATAGTGGAAGCCGGATGCCAGCGAATTCGGAAAACGCGTGAGGCAATTTCATGATCACTATTTTGAAAATCGATAGATAGACAGTCCAAATTAGTTTTTCTCACAATAATACTAAGCCTTGTATTTCAGAAATCACTTTGTATTGCAAAATATAAAAGAATCAGGTTTAAAAAAAAACTTCATTTATCATGAAACCAAAATGACCTGGAAACAATAATCTGTTTATTGAAACAGCATATGAAGAATCGACTTATGGTTTGTGAAAACTAAATAGGATAGATTCATGATAAGCATTTTAAACCCATACTACGAAAAAGGTATTGTCGTATATAATCGATATAAAAAATTGTTTTTATTCGCGTTATATAATTTTAAAAACTCGCAGCATACAATTGACTCACTTTCGTTTACATTTTGATCTACAATGGTCCAGACTGTTTTGTGTACTTGTCTATTGCTTCGAAATACAACCATTCTTTGATAACACTTGAGATAATGAAATGGCTGTTTATCGGTGAAATAAAGTTCGCTTTATCTTCCTATCTTCAAGGGTATTTCGAGCACAAAATGAAAAATTCCGTGTAGTCTAACGATTCGGTGCGTACGTGTGATTTTGGCTTCTTTTTGAACTGCTAAAGTAAGCCCAGAAATTTCGTGGTGTAGTTATTTAATTGCCAATTCGTAAGAGTAATATAATACACAGATTAAAATATTGTAGTTTGCTGTGATAGAAATGAAACTGAAAGTCTGTTGAAAACAGTGAGAAAAGTTTTAATTGAGAGCACTTTGTACTTACCACCTTATAAACACCGATAAGCAGTACACTGTTAAAAATTCGGTGAAGTACTTCGAAGCGACTATTATTAATTTATTATCGGCAAGATAATTTCTATCTTTTCTATCCAATAATTTTAGTTGGTGCCCACGGATAAAAAGAATCATTTTAAAAGAATTTGTCGCCAAAACTGTTTCTATAACACAAAAATTTCGCTCACTATAAATATATGGTTTATAGTAATCCTAAAATAAGCCTCTTTATTTTTTAGTTAATAAATTCGATTTTTTTAAGAGTTCCCTGCATATGCATTGCAATCTCTGCCAAGGAAAGTTCAATCACTTTACCGTAGTGATAAAAATTATGATTACGTTCTATGATTAGCATAAGCTATAAATACAACTCAAATAATTGATTTTACTATTATGACATTTAACAATTATTATTATGTGCTATGAGGTCTCGTCCCACAGCTAAAAAACTGTTAAATTGTTGTTAAGTGGAGGGAAGTGTGCTTCCGCATTTCCAATATCCTCTTCCTTCACTGTGCTTAGGTTTTCCTGTGTGTTTTTACAAGGTCGTGTCAAGAGCTTAGATAAAATCATAAAAGCACAGGCTACTGATGTTCCCCCTCTTTGTTGTTATATGAACTTTAAACATTTCTGCCGGTCCTTCAACAATCGGTTTCTAGTCTTTTTCACCCACCCATTCTAAGGAATCCTTTTAAAATAGCACCTTCTGCCTTTCTCCATTTGAATTTTAAAATTTACTTATGGTCCCGTTAGTATTTTATAACTCCAACAGAAGCTACAGAATTTGAATTTACAACATAATAAGAAAAGTTCATACCTTCTCAATTACCTAATGAGTGTTTTCAATACTATCCCACTCTACTCCCATATTCTTGGAGTAACTCTACATAACGATTAAATCAATACCCACCAACCTTGCATTGTACCCCTAAGTCAGGGGTAAACTAATTTAATCGAAATAGAACAGCGAAAAAAAACTAGTAATTTGCTCCCAGAGGTTAAAGTTAGTGCGTAGATAAAATCTAACTTGCATGAACTTGAAGTGAGCGTCGATTGAAGTTCATTTCCTAAACGTGTTTAGGGGTAATTAAAAAATGAGTTTGAACGGCCAAAATACTTCTAAAGGTTGGACGAATTATTCAAATCGACTGGAATTCATGAATAATGTGAATGGGATTGTCGAGTGAGGACTTTCAATGACTGAAAACAAAATTTACAATTAAAAGATGGGAAAAAAATGAAAAAAAAAAATTGAAACGCGTGTTTAATGCTTATCGGAGCAAATAATGACTTATAATTTTTATAACCTTTTGGGGGCATGAAGATAAAAGATTGTTTTTTTTTTGCAATTTTGTTTCACTCTTATATCAAGGTCACATGTCTTGTTGGTTGAGTGATGATTTGCAATTTTATCGTGTACTACGACATCTTGAAGAACCCCAACGTAGTGCCTAGATTTAATTAAAATCTATTTACACAAAATTAATCCAATTGAAGTGCGAACTGTGCCATTATTGCAGATTTTGCCTGTCATCACCTTGTGAAGGAGAAGTATAATAATTGTAAAAAAGGCGATAATTCTAAACATATTTTTTTTTGTACTCTTAAGTGTTTTGCACTTTGTTTCTCAGTGAAAAAAACTAATCAAAAACTGATCAGGAATATCCCACAATCAAAATAAGGTCCGGCTATTAATATACAGTTTGGTATGCAGTAACAATTGCTAATACACGCAGTCATTAATTATGGTAATTCTCCGAAATAAAACTCAGTAATGAGATAAGCAATGAGGGGTCGAATGTGTTCCAGTATTAACAAAATTGAAAATAATATTCTGTTAAAATAGCACGGAAAAGTTAAAAAAAACTAAAAGTTTGAATCACTAGGAGAGAAATGATATGATGGACTCATGCATCAAATTTGAAGCGATAACGATTGCTAATCGCCGTTTTAGCCTTACAAATTTCTTTGTTCAAATGAATCTCACGTACTTTGTAAAGCAGCTCGTAATAGAAATAACACAGCTATTCGCCTTACTAAACACAGATACATATTTTGATACCAAGCTAGAGTCAAAATTACCTCCTAAAATCTTACAGGATTATTTGCGTAGCCTAGACGCTTATGGCAAAGATACATCGAAGTCTAATCTCCATCCAGACGAACTAAGTCGGGCTTTTACTTCTATTCAAAATCGACCGCTCGCAACATAGTTGTGAAACTGCTTTTCTTAAAATAAAATCAGACATCAATGAAGTCACACTACTGACTTTGTTGGACTTTAGTAAGACGTTTGACTCAAACAAGCTATGTCGTGCTCGAATATCTCACACACAAAAGGTCAACCTTCGAAACTTATTTTCTTCCCCGTTTATTCTCAGTTGCGGTATTCCTCAGGGTTCGATCTTCGAACCTTTCCTCTTTAGTTTTTATAGTAACGATTTGCCGCATGTATTAAAAGACGTAACAATTCCTGTACGTCTATTTGCATAAGCCTATTTGTCTTTTTTGAAGCTTTGTTTCTCGCCTTAACGAGGACTGAGGACTTGAACAGTATTTTCGGAGGTTCAAAAGTCAATTGTTTAAATCTGAACCCCAATAAATCTTCCTCGTTACTTTGTTCATAACATTTTCTTGAATTTGCAATCAAAATTAAGACAAAGAATTTTCAGATACCCTACACACTCCAAAATTCTTTGACTCCCATAAAAAATAAGTCAGTCATTATGTCTTTTGAGCAACACCAATTTAAACTTTCGCTCTTCCATCAAACGTCAACAGAATTTTAATCTTGCAAAGCAGTCGCGTCGTGCTAATTCCAGTTCACCACTGATTTGTATTCCAAGTATTTCGCCGTTCTACCGTAACTAAATTCAAATTAATCAATTCTGGCTGGAATTCCGGTGAACTCGGCTTGCGATCCAAGAAATTTATAAAATTAATTAAGTAACGAAAGTTTTGCTCGTTCATCGCTGTAATTTTTGCCTTCCTGTCGTCAAATTACGCCTGAAGCAATTCATTCGCGATCTCAGCGCAATTATCTCTTAATTTCTGTTTTAAACTTTGAAAAAAGTTAACGAAAATAGAACTGATGCCAACTGTCATCACCACATCATTTAGACGATTTTCGCTTCCGCTTTTCGGAAAGGTCTTGTTCTTCTCACGTTCAATTGAGCGCGGTGTGCGCAGGCCTCATTAAAGGCGCCGGAACGAATTAAATTTGAATTAGTGCTGATAGCATCTGCAAAGAGAAAATTGCGGCCGTTTTAAGTGTTGCGCCAGTGTTTTAAGTGATCTCTATGATGGGGTAAGAAGAGTAATCAATTTTCGCACTTTTATTAATCCTTTTTTTTGCGACTCGATCAACCTCGACCAGTTTAGTCGGCAAATCTGCGAACCTAATCAATTTGTGTGAGGGCTGTTGAGGTTGATCGTGTGCGCGTAATCTGTGGCTATTGTGCGCTGGGTAGGCAACACAATGTTCAATTCTTGACGATTTTCAGACCGAAACGGTTCGGACCATGATAAAAGCTCATTTGTACCGGCATTGGGAGATTTAAATGGATGTAAACGCTGCTGCGGACGATACGGTCAACGGGATAGAGTATTTGTCTCGGGGCGATCTACACAAAATGCGATACCGCACTCTATTTGAAATTCGCATTTAATTAAAATTTAAATCCAGTGAGCTTTGTGCCAAGTTTGTCGAATGCTGGTTATGTAATATAATTACCACAAATTCGTGACTCTAATTACGTTTTTTCTCATCACAATTAGCTACGCGCGACCGTAAAAAATGTCTGTAAAGCTATCATGCTTGAATTAATGTTAAAACATTTTGAATAAGGTCAAGGCCTTATTACGGTACCAGTGTAATTTAGGGTCAGTTCTTAAAATTTGAAAGTCTTTTTTCCTTTTTGCGGCAGCGTAATGACCTTAGACGGGTGAAAATAATTTCGGCATGATCACTTGCAAAAAATTTAATTGCCAAAAGCCGTTGAAAATGTTTATTATAAAGAAGCGCTTTCACTAAATCCTGCCTCAAAAATTATTTAAAAATCAACATAATGAAAAAATATTACATAATGCGTTCAATCTAATTTGTTCCAAAAGATGCACACAAAAGTTTTTTACGTGCATGAAGTAATGTAATCTTTTTCAGTCGGAGATCATTATCAAGGGTGGGAGGATGTAGACTACTAATACTAGTCAGCTTTCGTTTTCGTCCGATATCAAAAACCGGCAGATCTTTGAGTAGACTCTCTTTCGGTTGTACAATGATACAAAAATATATCATAACTGCCAATCACGACGGGCAGTCTGATCGTAGATAAGCTTTTCATAAATAATAGCATGTACAGTACTCATGTTTATTTCGAAATAAGAATTTCAAAACAAATTCTAGATTTAAATGAAATCTGTATCACGTGCGTCGAATAAATATTTTTATTATTAATTTCAAATTGTAGCCTTTCTACCGGCACTAAACACTACAACAGAGAACAATGAGATTTTACATTTAAATGGTTAAATTGTTCGCTTTGTGTATCACCTACGAATTAAGAAGACCATATTTTGCATCTAAAATGCCCATAAACTCTAAATACTTCTAAACTCAATATAACTAGGCTAGAGGATGGTAAAATCACTTCATGTCCTTATTCCTGTTTTCCTGCACAAAATTCACAAACTTCCAGGAACCGGACATTAAGAAAACTCAATAAATTCCACAGATACCTTTCATGAAGTCAAAGAGGAAATGAAATTAAAACACCATTGCAATGGGCACCACTCACCTTCCCACAACTCGAGAAGAAGTAGATAATTTTAAAGTCAACAAAAAAAATGTCTAGCTTAAAGGCACAGCAAATTACACGCACACAATTTCACATTAGAGAAAAAAAATGAAGAGATTTTTTAATTTTAGAAACGCCTTATAATTGCCAGGTAATTGATTAATTTCCAATAGAATGAGTTGAAAGCGTGCATTGATCAACCGCGTAAAGTGAAATTGGCTTTTGTTGAAAGATACTAGAGATAAATCGCCGTAGAAAACGCGAAGATGATTACTCTACATGACGTGCTTGACGTTGACGACCTACCGACAATCAGTTACAGACCCCTGGGAAAGTAAGTACAGTTGCAATTGAAGTAAGTTTATTTGCATACATCTTCGAGACAATTTAATTAATGATTACCTGTTTGGTATTTTGATGTGCTTTTTATGTATTTGTTTCGTTTTGCTAGTAGATAATGGACTGGCTTTCGGTGGACAGAAAAAATATTGTTAGTAGCAAAATGAATTTTTTCTGTTTAGAAAATCAATTAAACAGTTTTAATTACAAAGAATTACGTAGAGAATTCGAAACGTAATAAACTTGACGATTTTTTCAATTCAGTAAGCAGTATTAACTGGCTTAAACAACTTCTCAGTAACTAAGCTTCTCAACTTCTTTTAAATGGGAAAAAGATCATGTTTCGATCCCCAAAATCTCATCTACTCAACATAGTTGCTAAATGGCAGCACTTTTGCGTCTTATTTTCAATAAAAACAAAGTGTGATGCCAAATGAACGAGCTCTTCACAATGGATTTCAATTGACTTTGAAGTGTAGGTTGCAAAATTGCACAACTTAAAGTTAGTCAAGATTTATGAAAATGCTGCGTGCATTGGTATGAATTGCAGTCATCGTTTTAAATGATCAAATAATTAGCGAAAATACAGAAAAGACGAATTAAATGAAACAGTTAATTCTTTTGATCTTGATTTTAACATTTTCAAAGTAGGAAATGATTTTTATTTTTGCAGAAATCCATTTAGCTATATTCATTAAAAAAAAGTATCTACATGTTGATAAAAAATGTAAGAGGAAGCAAAATAAAATAAGACGGGTCAATTGTAGTAGAAATATAGCAGTTAAGTAAAATAATGCGTTCTAAAAGCTATTAAACCTATAAGACCCAGAAGAACACGCAGGATTGAGCTGGGTTCTAGTTTTTGTTATCTCGATAATGTTAGCCAAAAGTTATCATATTAAGTATTAAGAGGACTAGATCGGTAAAACTATAAGTTTTGCGCCTGTTTCCAGCAGACGTAACGTGAGTGGAGGAAGCAAGATAAGAAGCAAATAAAAAAAGTTTCGTTACGTTATTCACGTACTACCATACAAGTGGTATGGCATCGAATGGAATGCCTATATCCTCCCGGTCAAGCCAGTTTAGATTCTTAATTATACTAAACAGAGTTAATGGAAATTCTGGAATCTGGACGGCTGAGTACCTTTAAACGGAATGAGATGCCTATAGTTTCAAGCTCTGGATTATATACATTTCATTATAACTCCTATTGCGAATTATAAGTACCTAATATGCATATTCCCTTTTTACAAAAAATAACATTAAAGATGTTAAACATCCACCGTATTCACCTAATTGCGCAATGTGCGACTTTTAATTACTCGAAAGATTTTTGTGGTCGGCGTTTTATTTCAGAAGAATAGATCAACTTCGTCATAAATCAGAGTTTAACTCCATTCTATAGCCGGATTAATCAATTTTTGTGGTTTTGGCTGGTTTTCCCTCTGTCTTTTAATTGCTTTAAGAGGCCTTTCAGGTGAGGTTTCATGTTATTTGATATCACAATGGAATACACATTTAGGCCACTCTAAGCGGACCTAATTCCATTCCAGAAAATGATCGCCGCAACGCCTTCCTACTTTAAAAACGCTTAAAGTTTTATGTTTTTAGCTTATACAGTTTTTCCATTACCTCAGTAAATTCAAATTCAATTCGTAATTAAAACTAAATGCCAAGAGATCTTTCCAAATTTTTAAACCGTTTTGCTCAAAAACTCTAAGACAAATTATCTCACATAAATCCAAACGACCATTTCCTTTTGCCTGTGATCTCATCTATATAACCGCAACTCGCAAACCATCTCCAAAGCCAATTTCATTTCACAAAAAAAATGATAAATGGAAAATCGCGGCGTTACTCATTGAACTGCTGATCCGATTGATAATAATCCAAGTCCACGATAACTCTTTAAAGAAAGTGTGAAAGTCTCTAACCCTTGAGTTGACCTCTGCTAACTTAACAGTCATCCATCACAGGTTTCCTTCCACATACGCGTTGAAAACTGACCAAACTTCGGTTGCACTTGGCTACTGTGAGCCGCCTTGTACCGGTCACGAGACAACCTATACCGGCAGACGTAGAAAACGTAGCGTGGAAAGCGGAAGTTAGACGTTATATTTAAAACCAGTTCACACTGTTCAATTACCATTTCCAGTTAAGACGTGAATTGGACAATGACACGTACTTGAACGCACCGTCGCAAACACTTCTATCCAGGTTTGCCAGCTTTGCGACTTTATACGGCAAGTCAAGGTAAAGAAAATTTTATAGCGCAACACGAATAGCAGCGAATGACGCTCCGCAATTTTCGTTTATCGCAAAATCTTCAAAAGAAAATCAAAAGCATCAACTCGACCGATTACCTTCAAGTACGCGAACCATTTAACCACTTCTTGCCGTTATATAACGACTTAAGACGTCTTTGGCGGTGTTATAGCTCTTCAGATGCACCTGGTTGTGTTTATGCTCAAATTCCGATAGACTTTTACTTTTTGTTTCGTGTGGTCTTAGCTTCTCATTTCTCCTACACGATTTGATTTGAAGTGAATTTTCGAAATATATTTACGTGCATGCTTGAAGCATTTGATGTTGCCCTCAAGATTAATTAACCGCCTTTCTTTTTATTTACAGAAATCCGAGCTGGTGGCGACGTCGAACTACTTTGGAGCGAACGCTGACGCTTATTAGTATATTTGCTGTTATCGCTGTTATAGGATTGGTTATAGGGCTTGTAGCAGTTATTCTTTGCGATCAGACACCAGCAGGTAAGTGCAAGCAGTTTGATTGGGAGCTAGTGGTATAGAGCAGAAAAGCGGGAAATGGCCAAACGGCCATCTACCACTGAGGGCAAAAGTACAGATGAAATGAAAATACTTGAAAATTGTGCTATTCTATGTCACCAACTTGATTTCTATTTCTAGAAAAATATGCTTTCCAAATAATGTCTTTCATTCTCTTTTTTTTAAGTAGTTTTTTTATATTTTCAGAACTGTCTCCATCTACAGAAGCATTAAAAGGTCCACCACGAACGCTTATAAATAGTATACAACATCCAAATGAAGTCACCGACAAGCACAAAGAAATATGCCTCTCTGCGGAATGTATCCACACAGCATCAAAAGTTATTGAGGCAATGGACACCAGCGTTGAACCCTGTGATGATTTCTACAGTTTTGCATGTGGAACCTTCCTGAAAACCACTAATATCCCAGAGGATAAAGTGACTGTGAACACATTTTC
>QYTT01079789.1:24821-36467 GCA_006980735.1 Dasypogon diadema | reverse complement strand
ACAACTTAATAGAGAAGTGTGCACACAACTACCTCTTGGTAAAATTTTCTTTAAAAGTAAACAATCAATAATTAGAAGTTTTAACACGTTAATGATTTTAAAAAAGCTTTTGAAACGCTGAATTACAAAAGCATCTTTGAGGAGATACGTAACATGGGAATCAGGACTAACTTGCGTACAAAGCAGATGCAGAACTACCTGAGAGTATATGCGTCAATCAGTTGACGTAAATTATGGTGTCTTCATTATATTAATTCGATACGGTAAAAGATAAAGCCAAATGAAGGAAAAAGTACACCTGGATCACAATTTACGCGGTTTTCTTTATGCGATTTCTTTGTTTTACGTGGTTTTTTATGCCATTTATTTTCTGTTACGCGAGTTTTCAACCCATTTTACTTAACACGGTTACCAGTTATATATATACCAGTGTCAGTGCTCGCTAGCAATTCTTCAAGGACTTACTTTTACGCGTTTTTTTACGTGTTTCCTTTGCTTTGTTTTGTTTTTTACACGACAGGTAGACACCGCGTAAGAAAAGGTCCAGATGTATGTGGGTATATGCACATATGAATGAAATTTCATTTGTAATTGAATACTGGGATTTAAAGAAAGCCCAAAAATTCGATCTGTGAAAAAACGAACTTTTTTTTATACATCTTACAAGTGGTATAGATTCCGAGACTCAAAATTGTTACAACACACTATGGTTTCTAGTGATAATTCTATTTTTTTAAGGTATTGCTTAAGCTCAGGGGACAAACCTATGATGCACACAGCACAGCCTAAGCGGAAGGATATTAGGGAAGAGGAGATTGGGAAATGTTAACCTGACAAGGGTTACCAATGAGTTGAAATTTGTGACATGAAACTATTTACTGCGCAACATCTTAGTAGCTTCGCAAGTACAATTCTTCTCAGTAGAACCACTAGTACTCAGATAAATCACCATGTCCTGTGCAGGATTCGAACCCACGTCAATAGGAGAAAAAATCTGGAGACGATCACCTCAGCCCGCTTGGCCACAGTCATGGGTTAGTCCAAACAATTCTTTATCGGTAGACACCGATGCGGTTTGAACCCGAGATCTTAAGCATCATGAACGCGCTAGCGTTAACAATTAAATAACCGATATAAAAAAGCTAAATATTTACATCTATGTAAAACATTAACATATATTTAAAAAGGATTCTATCTATTTTGTATTACACAATTTTTGTCGACACTTTAACGGCCGAAAATTTGGACTAAAAACTTAATTCCATTTCCTCGTTGGGATTTTAAATGAATTTTCACATGAATGTTGCCGGGTCCACCTGCCAGCAGACTGGCATAACCACCTTTTCCATTTGTATATTGATCAGTCACTCTAATTCCGGTAATGATGTTTCCTCCAGCCGTTCCCTGAAATAGATTACGATCGGTTTTATGTATGTTTTACATTATCATTTAGAGTTATCAGTGGCTTTTGTGGTTTTCATTAATTTATATTAAATACATACCGGTTGTGGATATGTGACATCTTCAGTCACGACTCGTAACAGTTTTCCTTTTTTTTCTACTAAATTTTGTTGAAGTAGTCTATCTGCTGGTCCAATATTACCCCACACAAAATTGTGGCTTTGAGCATATGAACTGGCAATACAGGTAGCGATCACTGCTAACGCTAAGACTCCAAAGTATTTCATCTACAACGAAAATTGAAAGAAGTGATTTTTAATATTTTTACTTTGAAAAGTTTCTACATACCGTGCGATATTTATCTTCCTGTCCTTCACCTTGCAATCACCAGAAAGTTAATACTCTCTGGAGAACTCTAGTTTAGTTTTTATATAAATTTTTCACCTCAATATTTCCCTGCTTTTATCTAAACTTATCTATCTATCTATTAATTAATTTCGTGATTGTTTTACGAAAAATTCTCGAAATCTTCCGCTTTCATATCATAAGTGGATGTCGTTGAGTTCTCCTGAATCAATCTGATGTGACAAGTGCTTATCATTAATTTGCGGATTTGATCAATGCTTTGTTATTTTGAGAGCAGTTTTGAGTGTTTATTTATATTTTGATTATTCTTCGTGCCTCTAGACCGAGATATAATTTTTCTTAATAATGTATACTAAATTTGAAAATTTTTCTCAAGAAATGTTTTTTCGTAAATCATTTTTGAAATATTTTTACACCTGGTATCGTACTGATTACTTGGAATGGGTTTTATGCAATAAAAAATGAAAAGATCACAAGTTAGTCGGTCCTAAGTTACTTATTATATAACATCGTAAAAATATAATTAGAGTTCAACAGTTTTGCTCGCATTTTATGAAAATTCGACCCATTGCTCTCACAAACCTAGATACGAAGAAAGCTCAGTGTTCCCACTGACCATGTTTTTTTATATGAAATTTTTTAGATCATGCCGCAATTTTTCCATACTGGCAATTTTGCCCGTTTTCGTTCAAAGGAGCTTTTCGTGAAAAAAGCTATACCCCTGCGCCAATATTCAAATCCAATTCAAATCACTTTGGAGTTGCGTTCCTAGGTAACTCAGTTAACCCATTCACTGCCGTAATTAGTAAAAGAGCTTTCGTGAGAAAAGTATATGTAAAAATATATTTTGTAAGAGAGAGCTTAAAAGCTTCACGAGTATACTCGTAGTTAGCAACAAATGTGTTGTTGGACTGATGCGGAAATGAATTGCTATGGACTCAAAATAGATTCAAATTGATTCCATTCAAATTGGATCCATTAAATTAAAAGAGACAGAAAAGCATCCATTTCTCATATCGTCGCAATGTTTAATTTGTATGGGAAGTAACTGAAAATGGCATTCATATGTAACGTATTTCTTGGTCGATGGTAGAAGTTTAAGTAGAGCTTCCAAGGCTGTAGTAGGGCAACGCCCGACACAATATCATGATAACAATCAATTGCGATCGGCAGGATATTCTCCCGATTGACTTAGACAAAAGGAAAAAATCCGATTTCCTTGCTTTTTACTGAAACTTGGCCGAGTGAAAAATTCTTTGCCACTGTTTCTTGAGGGGATGCTAACTCTTGGTGTTTGTCTACCTCACAACCTATACGAAGATTGTTACAAAGGTTGCAGCGAAGAATTGTGCAATGCAGTAAATTCAATAGTCGGTTTTAGTATCAAGTGGTTTCTAAATCAAAACGGAAGGTAAATGTACAAGGAAGAAAATTTGCAGGTGGCAATTAGGTGAGAGAAACAATTTTAGGCTATTTTACGGACAAAAGTGTGGATTAGTTTTCGAAGAATTGATTATATTGAAAACTAACACAATTGCTTTCCTTCTAATCAGGCCAGTAATTTATGGAATCATCTGCATCTATTATTCATGATATGGTGAAATAGTAGTAGTACTCTCTGCCTGCTAGATGTTGGATAATTGAGGAGCCATGAAAATTTAAGTAGGTAGATAAACCATAATACTGCTATCAATAATGGGTTAGTTTAAAAAAGATACAAGATTTTTAGCTCAAGTCTTTGAATTCTTTCAAAGTCTCTCCCAAGTAAACCAAGGAATCCTGCCTTAGTTGATGTCTCAGTTAACACGACCCGTTTTTATTTCTTTAGTTAATACGTTCCCACTTATATAATAAATTTTAAGTTAAATATTGAAAACTCCCTGGCTTGGCTTGTAACATAGTTTATTCAAATAAATTTATATCACATAACATAAGGAATGTTGAAACTATTTTACAATTATGTACGGCTTGGTTTCATGGTACAACATAATCTGAATATAAAATTTAGCGACCGAAGATTTGGAGCAAGAAATTAAACCCATTTCCTCTTTGTGATTTAAAATGGATCGTAACATAGGGATATCCAGGTCCTCCAGCGTAGAGAGTTGCATAGCCACCTTTATCATTTGCATACTGATCAATAACTCTGATTCCAGTAATAACTCTATTTAGAGGCATTCCCTAAACTTGGAAAATTGTAAATCGAATGTGCATTTTATTGAAAACACTAAATTTTTTACCCCTAATGGATATGTCACATCTTCAGTAACAATTCGCAAAATTTTCGACTTTTTACTGACAACTTGTTGGTGCAGTATACTATCTCCAGGTCTGATACTGCCCCATACTATATTATGACTTTGTGCATATGTGCTGGCAACACTGCACGCAATTATTGCTAACGCTATTACTCCCAAGTACTTCATCTTGAAAAAATAATAAAAATAGTATTTCACCAGAATATATGATTCAGATAATATGCTTACCTTGCACCAAGAACACTTTTAGATCTACAGACGACAGGTACTAATTTCTTAATGATTTCAAGTGCTTCTTATAAGAAGAAAATTTGTCTGGAATTGGGAATTTTTACAACTTATTTATTTACCTAAGTGGTTCTCGGAAAGGTGATTGTTTCCCATGTTTTTGCATGAGCTCATTCATTTGTGTTATTATATTATTAAAAGATAGTACTCCATTTTACTGCGTAGTGATGCACTTGATGGTATCAATGAATTTTTGCGATAACATCTGTGAGGTAGGTCTTTGGTATTGATCTTATCAATATTTTAAAATGAGTCACTTTCAGATCATGTTTTTATCTTCAGAAAGCACATTTGAAACTTCAGTTGACTTCAGTGGTCATTTTTAGATTACTTTCTCCAGAGTTGGCGTATTTAGAGGACAACTTATGATTTATATGGGAAACTTTAATAGGGTTGAACTAGTATACGCACTTTTTGGGTCATACGTTCTCGTAGAGTTGTTGAGTCTTGTAAATTCTGGCCTACTGCTTGTATGGGGCTTCAAAGATTTCACTGGAACTATGTCCGTTGAAATATGCGAATTGTATTCAAGTCTAGGTCCGATTAAATTTTTAAGATACCTTTTACACCGCTGGCTGTGGAAAAAGAGCAGATATCGTTCTAAAATTATTTAACTTCATGTCCTTGTTCGTGTTCAGATTTTCGCATTTTGAAATGCTCACCACATGGACGAACAGAAGTAGAAAGGGATCTGGAGCATTTTGAATTCTGGATGAGTTAATTTTGAGGTAATAAGCTTGTCCCAAATGAGGGTTTTTACTTAAAAAGTAAAAAAAGAATGGGATATTGTGAGAAGCTTGGCGACAATTCGACATTGATTGCATAGGAATAAAAGATGACGCCGTCTAATACTACACAATACCGTTGTTTTTGTTGACATGATTTATTTATTTTTTTATTTTTTCTTGTTTTCTTACGATATTGCCTAAGCTCAGGGGACAACCCTATGACGCAAACAGCACAGCAGAAGAAAATTTTGAGAAGACGTTGAGAATTATATTAATCTAACTTGGTGTAAGTTTTAGTGTGGAATTTTAGTAGGTAATGAGGCACTTGAGACCATTTCCATTCTAAAATTTATGATGAGGCATTGGGACCATTGGAACTCCCAGCTTGTGGTTAACAGCAGACTTCCGGTTAGTGTTATGGTCTTGTAGGCTTCAATTTGGCCTATGGTCCTAGGTGATTAGGCAATTAAGAGTTGTTTAAAAGCGTTTTGAAAAACTGTTAAAAACTGTTTTGAAACATAACTACTAGTCATCTCTTACAGATAGCATTATAACTCACTGTGTTGATATCATTTTTCCACAGTAGTAAATTTTAAGGAAACACTTAGTCCTTTTTCCTTAGGATCCCGGTAAAGTAAGGATTAGTGATGAGAGTTTTAACAAGGTAAGTATGACTTTTCCCCAAATTTGTCAGCTAGTAGCGAATTCTAAAAAAATAGTCCGAAAATAATAAAACAAAATAATAGTCTTCTCATTTTTATTTACAAATTACATTTGAAGATTCTTTTAAAATCAGTTTATAGGAAAATATGACAAAAGGTATGAAAATTTTACAATTTCTTATATTACAGTCAATTTGCTCTATAGATTTTTAACGAACATATATTTCCAATATAAAGTTGTATCCGTGTCCTCGTTGTGATTTGAAATGAACTGTTACATTAGTGTAACCTGGACCTTGTGCTTTAAGGGAAGCGTATCCACCTTTTCCATTTACATATTGATCTGTTAGGCGAATTCCGGTAATAATACGTTGACCAGCTATTCCCTGAAAGACAATTTTGAAAATTGTTATTAAAAGAGTAAAGTAATTTATATACAGATTGTCCGGTAATTAATCGAATTAATCGATATGCGGTATATCAATCGATTCCTTGAAGTGTCTTGATTAACGTTTTTTCGAAGATTTCTCCCTCTCCCCTATCCCTAATATTACTCCTCTCCTTCAAAAGGGTGTCTAAAAATTTTATGTTCTTTGACCCTATAAAATCCCTATAACCCCTCACAAGGACATCAAAGGATAAGGAGTGGTTTGAAAGAGGACACTTGTAGTTTTCCAACGACATCTTACTTGTTCTGATCATTGTTCTGTCCTTGAAAAGTTCAAAGTCAAAATTGAAAAAGGTGAATTTTGTAGTCAATTTTGATTAAAATATTTATATGACCGAAAATTCACATTAATCACAAAACTTACATTTTTAACTTTGACCTTGAATAGCTTTTCAAAGACATAAGTGATTGGATCAGGTAAGGTACCATTGAAAAGCTTCAAATGTCCTCTTTAAAATGAATCCTTGGTAGTTATGCTAAGATATCACTGTGAGAAGTTATAAGGACTTTTCAGGGTTAAGGGATATAAAATATTTACACACCATTTTTAGGGGGAGGGTGTGATTTGAGGACATGAGGACAGTTCAAAAAATCGATTGGTATACCTCATATGGATTAATTACCGGATACCCTGTAGATTTACACAAATCTTGCAACTTCTAAGCATGGAATAAAGATAAACAAAGATTTTACTTCTAAAACGAAAGTGAGATACGTGCAAATTTGAAGAATTTGAAAAACGAACAAGTGTGGTAACGTCCAAGACCTGCCTGTTAAATTTAAATTAAGACTGATTACAATATACATCATTAAGAAATAAAAGCAATCGTTTAGGCATTGCGCTTAAAAGGAGCAAAATATGTATGTAATCCTATTAGTCAAGTTTGGAATTTTTCAAATATTAATTCATGAAAAAATTGATCTAACAGCGACCGAGGTGGTTTCTGATTGGAACTATATCATAATTTGGAATACCCATCTCTTTTCTTTTTCAAGATAATCCAACCCGAAGCCAACCCTATTAAGCATCCCTTTCTATAAAGAAAAACAAGAAAAAATCCTCAGAACAATAAAAAAGGATAAAGTTATAAAGAATTAAAGTGAAATAAAAAGTATGTATTTTTGAGGTCTTTGTATTACAAATCAGTATCATAGAAAACTCCTTCCAAGGAAGTTTGACACGTCAAAAAAACCCTTCGCGCTTTACATACTCTTAACTGGTTAGGAACTTATAAAAATCGTAAGCTCTAGAGAGACATAGTCACAAAAATGGTTAAGATCTTATCAGGACCGCTGTACCGTCATCAAATGTAAGAAATTTGGAAAAGTGAATATTGAAAAAAACACGCATTAAACTGTGATTTGAACATTTATAATTAGTTCGTTTTCACCACTGTGCACTGAAACGAAAAACAATAAAAGTCAGCGTTTTAAGAATGGGTGCCATCAAATGGAGATATTTGATAACACGCCCAAAACCTTCCAGAAGTGTAAGTGCAAACATAAATAACAACTGACCCATGAATATCTGGTGCAATTTATCGTTGCTATATACATTTCATCATTAAGATCGGGACTACTTACTTTATAAATTTCTACAAGCAAAGCTCTTAGAGGTGAAATATTCTCAGTTTATCAAACACAGGAAAAACCATCTTTAGTCAGACTATTTTACCTTCTTTCATTCAACATTCATTAAAAAATTGTTTCCAGCTCACCTTAGGTGGGTAGTGTACATCTTCGGAGACAATTAGAAGAGGTTTTGCCTTCTTGATCACGTACTGGTGATGTATCCTAAAATCGCTAGGTCCAATGTGCCCAAAGGTAACATTATGGCTCTGAGCATATGAATTTGCTACACTTAAAACAATTATAGCTAATGTCAACAAACCAAAACACTTCATATTTCAATGATAAAAAGACGTGAGTCACTTAACAAATGAACAATTATAGTAAAGAAGTTCAAGTTATCACTTCCTGTCTGAGAATTGAAACTGTCACCGAGAGTGGTGTCACCTAGGTTTTATAACAATCCGATCTGTTGGCCTTTTACCTTGCGTAATATCTAATCTGCGATTTAGTGGAGCAGCTGATAACAAGTGGATTAATACCTTGGCCATTGTTTTGTATAATGAAAGTCGTTTTTAATCTGCTCTTATGGATCTTTCTTCATTTTTAGAAGATTGAGAAATTAGTTTATCTTCGCTTCACAGGTGTATCGATAATTAGCGTTGGGTGATGGAAATCTAGCACTGTGTTTAGTGCTTGAACTATGTCATTTCTTTCTATAATTAAAGCCGGTATTATTAGATAAATAGAACTCGGAAGAAATCTTCCATGAAAAACGAATTAGTCACTTTTGTGGGAACTACCATCGTAATCTATGAATATTGTTTCAGGAAATTACTGCAACAATGGTAAACAATTAACTTATCAGCAGTTTAATCTTATCAGGAAATTATTGTAATAACTCGAAAACACAACATCAACACATTTAATTGTTAAAATTGTTGTTAAACGCGCCAATGCATGCCTTTTACCGACTTTAAATTGGAAAGGGCCTCGCAGGATAAGGAAGTAAAAAGTGCCCCCAGAGCTAAGTAAATTGTACATAGGTCATACCTTTTCTCTCAATGAGACATTCTTTCTTCGAAATTTTCAGCCCCCTAGGACAACCTCCGTACGAGTAATTGAGAAAAACGTGACAACTCGTTTTTATTTTAATTTAAATTAACAAAGGGTTTAAATATTTTATACCAAGTTTTTCTGGGTGGTACCCTTTATCAGTAAAAAATATTTATAGATTTCTTTGGCGGGAAATTCAAATTATAAAAAAATAAATAAATTTTCTAGTGTCACTTTTTTATTGATGACAGTGTCGTACTGTCTCAAATTTTTTTCCATAACTTACGACAATAGTAAGGAACTTACCCCAATAGTAAGGAACAGCATATATTTGTTTTGCTGACCTTTTGACATTTTTCAACTCCGCACTTTTCCAAGAAAGTCGAACACCTCTCCTAAGTCAAGTTGTTTCAATTAGTCTATTGTCGCTGTAATCTGTTCGACCACTTTGGAATTGCCGACTTCCCTAGTTTTATCCCTCTCAATGGCGTCACATATCAGCAATAGAAGGCTCCTCCCGAAGTCCCAGGGGCCAACCTCAACATAGGGTGGATTTCTCGGCTTCGCCAATTAAACAGCTGGGATACATGTATCCTTCGTTTTTTTTATTGCCATATTTTTCTATCTATCTTAATCTGGTCAGCGATAACCTGTTCGGCATGGAAGATCCTACTGGCAGCTCATCACTACCTCACTTATGACACAAAATTCCCTCACCACGACAAGGTATAGATACATCGGAATAATGAAAACTAAACGTCACGGACAATCAAAATCAAAAGATGAATCCCCTTTATTTTTGTAACTATGATGTGATCATTCTTATACAAACATTAAATGAATGAGATCTTTCATACTTCAGAAGAGTGACACGGTAAGGAATACAGATTAGGGGTAAAGCATACATCACAAATATTGGGAATAGTTGACGGAATTTCAGAGTTATTTTGCTTAATCTTTTCTTCCATTCAGAATCAATATACTCTCAATATCTGATGGTATTTCTGTTTAAAAAGTCCAAAATGCCTGTCGTCTAAGTTTAGTGAACAGTAGTAGTAGAACCTTTTATAAGAGGATTGTGCTGCTATATTTATATAAAGTCCATTTAGGGTTTCAAAGCATTACACAATATGGGGGGTAGGATGATTAACCGTTTTCTAGTAGCCTTACAGTGAGTTATTCAAGATAGCCAACGGCGCTGGAGTGCTTTCAAGCCGAAGAATGCAAAGTATTATAAAATTGCCAAAGATCAAAGTTACGAGTGCTTCGAATGGAAATTATGGACTACAGAGAGCTTGTATTGATGATGCTGTAATAACTAGTGGGTATGAAGATCTTTGAGGGTATGCGGTTGGGAGTCCATGGGATTGGGAGATTATTGGGTATCAGGACATCAGTGGCATAGAGGAATCCAGGGTACAACCAACAGATCTAGTTGTATGAATTTCCCATCTGGGGCTTTGTATTTCCTGAAAGTCAGCGAAAAAAAATATAATCCCAAAGATAGCTTTTAACTTGTTTTGACTGAAAATCTAAATCCGTCCGTTTTATGATACTCTGAAGTGCTTAGTTTTCGGTTTTTCAGATTTGTTTGAAATGACGAAAACAATAGTGAGTTTTAGCAAACTTAGGTCATACCGAGCTGATACAATTGTTGTTAAAGTGCAGTGAGTTAAATAACGAAGATTTATTTAAAGACTTTATTTTCTTAAAAATTATAAATTCGAGGTATATTTTCCTTATCGTCCGTAGATTTCCAAGATGAAATTGTATCCATGTCCACGTTGTGACTTGAAGTGAAGCGTCACTTGTGTCTGTCCAGGACCTCCAGATTTCAGAGTAGCATATCCACCTTTGCCATTTGTGTATTGATCAGTTACACGAATACCAGTAATTTGTCGATTGTTGAAGGTGCCCTGAAATTATGCAATGATATTAATTGCGAGGGATGCAGAGAACACATGTCTTGATGACGAATAGGTTTGATTATCTTGTCAAAATTATATTCCTAAACCTTA
Organism: Dasypogon diadema; assembly: GCA_006980735.1. Taxonomy (NCBI): domain Eukaryota; kingdom Metazoa; phylum Arthropoda; class Insecta; order Diptera; family Asilidae; genus Dasypogon; species Dasypogon diadema. The sequence continues at coordinate 25,673 of QYTT01079789.1, read as the reverse complement.
CCGCTGGTGGGAATGCAACATCTTCTGAAACAACTCGTAGCGTTTTTGCTTTCTTAATAACGTATTGCTGATGTAGTCGAATATCTCCGGTATTAATACGACCAAAAGTTACGCTATGACTTTGTGCGTAAGAAGTGGCAACACAAGCAGCAATTACTGCAAAAGCTAATACTCCAAAGTATTTCATCTGGAAAATACCACAAAAAATTAGCACACTGCAGGTAGCGTCAATATAAACTAATTCAAGCGCACTTACTCTGGGATAGTGTGACTTTGACGAGCGTTTATTTTTCGCAAATGTACAGAACAGAACTGCCGCTACGAAAGGTCTGTAACGTTTTTATAAGACTAATTTTCTTTGTCATTATCAGCGGAATACTACTGTATCTAATCTGTCAACAAAACAGGCTAGAGATAAAATGTGATTGATTTTCCACCTGAAGAAGAATCCACTTATAGTTGGCTATTTAGGTGTTTTGTATTTTTAATCGAGATCAAGAAATTTCTGTGAAATCTGTCATGATGATTTCTAGATGTCGACAACTTGGTTAATTTAATATTCTGTTAAAAAATAATTAATTAGGGGAAAGTTCTGGTGACTGCAGTCTACAGTAATTGTTCTTCGGATGTAAGACAAAACGCTGACAAGATATTTTCTGTGGAAGATGTTTCCAAGTCATTCCAAGCCTTAAAAAAATCTGCAGTAACACTGAAAATTTAATTTAAATGTTTAAATTTAAATTCTCTATATAAAATAATTAGCTTGTCGCGGCCGAATTAATACTGTTCAGAGAATAACTTATTCGTTTTTCAGTTAGAAAAATATAGAGAGTACCTACAATTTAAACGAGG
>QYTT01079789.1:11708-22302 GCA_006980735.1 Dasypogon diadema | reverse complement strand
GTGGTAATAGCTTTACCAACAATTCCATCAATATAATTCTCGAAAGAAAAGTGGCTATCTAGTCAGACACATTTTTTCATGTTTACTTAACGAGCAACTGTTGATAGTATAAATTAAGGAAACGATACTTTTCTTACGTACAAAATATATACAACTGCATTGATCGATGCTTACGTGCAAAATTATTAATATAATATACATATAATGTATGAAAAGTGATGAGGTCAGGATTTAAAAGAAATTGGTCATGCTCGAATGAGAGCACTGATGTTCTTGGCATCATCAACATAGAAAAAACTTCTTTAATTGGACAAGAATAGAAGACAAGGAGATCTAGATGACTTGCTTGTGACACCCTAGATATATTGCATGTTTCCCTGGATAAGACACCGCCAAACTCGCTGGGTTCACTGAGATAAATCACGAAGGAATCTCTAAACGATGAAATCTAATTGAAAGAGTTCTGTTCCATTCAAAACTTGGCTTAAGTCGGTACAAGTACAATCAATCTACTTACCCTGTTCAAAGTTTGTTAAATATATAACAAATTAGAAAATTATAATAAATTATTAGCAGAAAACTTGTGAATTTATTCAGCCCAGAATTCTTCCATAAAGTCAGCCGTCAGTACGATCAAATCGAACTACATAATCTGGCCAGACAGATCAGACAACAATGCCCCATGTCATCTACTTCAAGTGAGCTATTGATGCCTTAAATGACTCTTCTGATCTTGATAGGCTTTAGTATAGCGTTCGACTCTGTAAACCATACCAAAGTAATCGATAAGCTTCATCATTTGCTTTACCCTTCGTCCTCAGCACTTTATCTTATGAGTAATTTCCTGACATTTCTCACACAAAAAGTTAAAGTTGTGGATCATTTCCTTCCCCGTTGATGCCCAATTGCGGTATTCTACAGGGTGCTATCTTGCGACTACTCCCTTTTAGTCTTTATATTAACGATTTGCGGCCTGTGTTATAATACCCAAAAAATGACTTGTGCAATATTTTCGAATGGTCCAATTGTTTCAAGTCTTAATCTCAATAAATTTTCCTCATTGCTAGTTTCTAAAGATGAGCTTGATCCGATAGGTCTTCCTCTTCCAGTGATGAATAATCAAGTTATAAATTGATACTGTTAAGAATCTGGGCATGGAATACTATCAGGGGTTAGTGTTCTTAGCTACGTTCTTGTCATACAATATCCGTTTGAAGCTAGTACAATTTTTGATATTCGGTTTATAAACGACCTTAATCCACCTTCTCAAGGTGATAGTGCTACTAAGTAATCCTAGTGTGTTTATTTTACCGATGTGTTTTTTTTTGTAGATGCTGTAAATATGGCATAAGTTAAGGATACGTTCCATTTGATCGAGGTGCACAATGTTTGAGAGTTAGAGTTCAGATTGTTTGGAAATTCAAAATTAACGCCAGCCTGAGTTGAAAGATAACCTCAAGTGCAAAAGAACTACAGTATCAAAGATACCTTTTCTTGTGTAAATTTTCATTAGAACCCACCCTACCAGTACCGTAGTTAAGTCGAGCAATAGTAGCACAAAAGATTCAAAACTCTGTCAAGGATCAGTAGAATGCAAAGAGCAGGATTTATAATGGCAAGCAAAATATACGCCTTCTCGCGTTTCACCCAACTTCTTGTCTTGGCAACTTCTTAGCTTCAGCAATGTGTTGGGAATTTCAATTTAATTTCGAGTTGGCTGTGATGAGAAATTCATCAAGTGGTTCATGGGTTGGAAATAATTCTGCGGTTTTCTCTGAACATCTTACATTTAGCCCTATATGCCCCCCACAAGTCAATGGATGGTTGGGAGCTCTTCCAAATCTTTTAGTGTTGCTTCCGAGACTCTTGTTCCCCTTTGACTTTTAGGTTTATATACCCAGTACCCAGATACATTACGCTCCTCAGAAATGTTCACGGCAAATACTTTAGTTTTGCTGGCAATAAGGAATTTTTGATGTGATTTCAGGACGACGTTCTGGAATGAGGGGAATGTGATAAGACGCGACGTGAATATCTTTTGAGCAAGGAAAGTGTTTCTTTATGTGGTTGGATAATTTTGTCTCTGGTGATGCATCTTAAGGCAGTTTTGATATTATGTTCATGTGGAATCTACTCGTAATGAAAAGACTTAATGGAATTTAATTATTAATTGGGAGTATTGAGAGTTGCTTTTATATGTAAAGGGTTTCGGGTTTTGGAATTTATTTATTGTTAATATATCTGTACACAGTAGCGAAACCCACTTATTTCGCGTAGATTTTCAAATCGAAATCGTAACCTTTGCTGCGTGCAGATTCGAAATAGATTAGAACATTGTAGTGTCCCGGACCACCGTTGACAATAGCAGCTCTGGCATCATTATTAGCGTTATCAGTTATTTCGACTGCAGTAATGATGACGCTCTCATCAGGCTCTTGTCCTCCCTACGAGAAAAGATCAATTCATTTTACAGGTAAACGATAATAAATGCATTCGTTTGTTCATTATATGGACACAAATATTGTATACGTTAGCAAAACTATACAGAAATGTCTGTATCTATCGAATTTGTGGGATTGTTCAACTCGAGTCGAAAAATGTTGATTTAGTTTTAGAAAGTAAATCTTACCAGTCCTGGATATTGCACATTTTCAGATGTATTCCAATCCAGCTTGGGACCTCTAGCTACCTTTGTTTCGAAAACCAGGCGATCCCCATCTTCGCGTTTTCCATAAGATACACTCTCGGCATATGAACTAGCTAAACAGGCAGAAATTACTGCCAATATCAGAAACAAGTTTTTCATCTGCACTGAATAAGAGAACGAATGTAAAGAAATAAAATCTTTGGCGTAAATTTACTTTAAACGTTTCTCGGTTTGTTTGACGACAATTTGAAAGCTACAACGTTCTGCACCAATGACTAACGACTACATACTCCTAGGATCATCTTTCCTGCTTTTTATAAGCAGGAACAATTTGTTCTTTCCGTGCGCTTTGTTTGTTCAGTTTGGAGCACGTGTAATTACAATAGTTTTGATTGCGAACAATTGAATTGTTTTCTATTGCCTGTGATTTTTTGTAAATTTCATAATTGATTTCATCATCTGTACAAAGAATGCTATTGTTTTCTTACCGGGAAGATACATTTTGTTTGCTGTTTGTGATAGTGTTGAAAAGTACTACCCAGTGTGGTACAAGTTGTAGCAGGTCGGTTCGATTGTCATACTCAACACATCCATAATCTTCATTACGCTCAATAAGCCATCCTCATGGACACATATGGCTACATTTGCTTTATTATAATTACTTTACCGCTTCAAGCAAATTGTTGATCAGACTGTTGTAATGTAGCTCTTCTTACTATTTCATATAATACTTGTGCTAGCTATGGTTTCAATATAAAGCTGAGAACTAGAATCTATAGGTAAGTTTACCCCTTTATTATCACGGATCGTATAGTCATTAAAGTAGCGTGTCGTCCAAAGGCTTTCGGAAGGGGCTCGGAATGCGCTGCAAGGAGATTAGCCGTCGTTTGCAGAATAAGCACTAAAAACCTGGTCCTCTTTATAAAACTTATTGTAGCTTATTTTGAAGACTCTAAGGCATCCTTTAAGCCAGAAACTTTGTTAGAATTTTCCCGAAATTCTAGTGTAATATCACCCCTTAATTCATTATCAAATTTATTAGAGCTTACAAAGTTGTTTCTTTTTTTGTTATCCTTTGCACTCTACACCCCGTGACACTTTTTTTAGTAAACATTTTCAATTTTAACCAACCGAATTTGGTTCAAGTTGTTTTTCTGAAACATTTACTAGGATCGAGAAATGTAAACTCAAGTGATGGTGCATTTTTTAAAGTATTTATTTCTAATATGATCCTAAAAGTTATCACGAAAAAAAGCCAGCGCGTTGAACTAGAATCGAACCGGCGATCTTTTTACCTATGAATAAATCGATCGTGAAGATAGAGCAAAAAAACACATAGTACACACATGTTTGCTAGTTACTCGAGATCAGATTAGCATGTTTTTTCAAAAGACTTCAAAATGGGGAACCATTTTTAATACGCTTTTATTAGCTTCACTTGTAACTATGTAAGGAAATCTTGTAAGTTAAATTTCACCCACTTCCTGGTTTCCGATTGAGCTGAAATTTAATTTTGAATTTTTTAGGAATGTTAGTTAAACCTCGTTTGGCGCATGAATTTATTATATTCTTTGATTTTATAATAAAATATATGTTTTTGAATAAAATTCCTTCGTAAGAATGTTTGCCGGCTTGCCTCGTCGTTTGTATTATGTTGTTGTAGTTGCTGAAAACATGTATGCTTGTTGCTGAAATAACCCAAGTTATCTGGAAAAAACCCAAATGATTTTGTTTTTTTAAGGTGTTGCCTAAGCTCAGGGGACAACCCTATGATGCTCATAGCACAGCTTTTAGGCGGAAGGAAATTAGGGAAGGGGAGATTGGGAAATTTTAACCTGACAAATGTTGCAAGTGAGCCACATTTTTTTTTGGCGTGAAATTTTTACTGTGCAACATCCCAGTGGCTTCACAGGTACAATTCTTGTCATTAGAATTGCCTCAACCACTGGTACCCTGAAAAATCGCCGTGTCCTGTGCGGGATTCGAACCCACGCCAACAGGGAAGAAACTCTGTGGACGTGCGCCTCAGCCCACTCGACCACGGGCGTGGGTGAAATGTAAAATGTTATGTAAAAAATGAATTTTCAACAACATATGAACTCCCATGTCATCACATACAGTAATCATTTCACCCACAAAGTCCTTTTAATTCTCCGAACTATTATTGACTATCATAAAGAAGAGGATAAGGTTAGGAGCTTGGGGGTGTAAAATGATCAAACCAAAAATTAAGTTCATATTTTGATTTTTATTTTATGGAATTATACTTCACAGAAAAAATTAGTATGACATCTTGATATTCAGGGAAAATAATCAGTTCCGGGTTCTTCAATAGGGATTGGGTACCTTTGATAGCTGAATGCATGTCATGTCATATTAGTTATTCACTTCGTTTGGCATTTGTCAAGATGAGTCGTTATACAACTGAGCAGTGCAGTGAAATGGTTAAAGTTTATTATCAAAACGGTAATTCGTCAAATGGTCCGTGCGTTACTAGAAACTTATGGTCAATATAGGCGTCCTAAAGAGTACACTATTCGTCGCATAGTAGAAAAATACAGACTTTTTGAAAGCATTTAATAGAGTTGAGCTTATTTGGAAGTTGAAACATTTAGGCTTTATTCAACTTTCCCTAATTGACATATGCAAAAATCGACAACGTTTTGTTTGGAGAAATCATACTTCCTGCAGGTGTTCCTCAAAGTAGCCATCTAAAACTTTTGCTCGTCTTGTTATTTCTTAATGATGTTATGGTTAACTTCATTTACACTAAGTATCAAGCACTGCTGTTCGTTACAGAGTGATCTTAATAGAAATTCTAGTTAGTGCTCGAATAACAATGTTCAGTTAAAAGTATTTAAATGCAAGGCAATATCATTTCTACTACAATTTATACCCACCAATAGTCTTTACACTCAGAAGGAACTGTGGTATGAGCCACTATCAGCAGATCGAAAATTACTGACCTATTTTTTTCACACGCACAGTAGATGCTGAACGCTATCGGGAAATGTTCGAGCAATTTGTGGACATGTTACCCTGTGAAAATTGATATCGTCATTCCCTAGAAGTCTTTCATCAAGAAGAAGATTAACCAGCCTTAAATTTTTCTTTTTCTGACAAAATTCACGCTTTTATAGGGCTTATTTTTTATACAAATTTTTTACATAAATTACAGATAGTAAACTCAAATATGAATTGTAATAAAATGAAAAGCACGAATTAAATCTACGATAAGCCTTGCATATTTGGTGCTAATGATAATATTTGATTTCAAATCCTTTATATATTTTAAAAAGTACAAAGATTATACCTGTGTAGTATAAATTTTAGAATATTAGTCATAAATGATACTCAAATTATTTTGAAGTCCATTAAGATAATATCAGTAATTTCCGAGGAAAAGTATTCAAAATTATCATTCTTATCACAGCAAGTGTATCTTGACCTATTTGTTATCTTTTTAATTGTAAAAGAATATAAAAGATTTTCAAGGAATATGACTTTCTTGTCAAGAGATAAAAAGCATTGATCAAGAAGATTCAATTCATATAAAAGCGCATGTACTTAGTATGCGAAGAGTGTTCTTTTTGTGGAGAAGTAAGAGTGAGTTTAAGAAAGTAATTAGTAAAGTGAGTTAGATAGTCGATGGAACTTATATAACACTCATTTTAGATGAAAACCTATGTCTGTTTAGTTTTGACGCTGTTTGCAGTTTGTCTGGGAGCCTGTTTTAGTCAAAGTCACAATGTTACTTTTGGATGTCCTAAACCTGGTGATTTACTACTTGCTACTGCACACCTAAAACTGCCAGCGATACCTTTATGGGTTCGATCTGATACCTATGAGTATCCTGGAAATGTGAGTTCTTTTTTCCTCTCTAATGAACTGATTTAGACGAATCATTGAAAATAACATTTGATAACCTTCATGATAACTTCTTAGAATTATTTAACATTTTGTCTTTCCAATTTTAGAAAACCTACAAACCAGTTATTATATCGGGTGTTAAAGTGACAGACAATATAAAAGATGGTACAGGAGGCTATGTGTACCTACTTTCTGGTGGTCCAGGATACCCGAATGTTACTGCACAAATTATATCACAGCGAGGAAGTGGATTTGACTTTACTTTTGAAGTTTATGGAAGATGAACTAATTGAAGCAAATAAAATGGAATGCAAGAATTAAACCATTTAGAAAAATTGGTCTATGTTTTGCTTTTTGTTTTCATATTATTGTCTAAAGAAAATCTTAAACTACACATGGTGTTCCGATCATTAGTTTCTTATTATATACCATCTTGAAGTAAGTTCATTAAAAATTGTCCTACGTTCCTCATCCTGCAGGCTTCCAGAGAAGAGGCGGGAGAGATTTGCCGTTTTGTGTACTTTCTTTTTTCCTTAACTCCCCGTAAATTATTTCCTACACACTTTATGAATCCTCTAGAAAACCCTTACATCTCTTCTGTTGGAATCTATTACTACATGTTTTCCCGGTAATTTTTCTTTTTACTGTTTGTAGAAAGGGAGGCAAAATAGATACGGCTTCGAAACGAGTTATCTCGAAAACTGAAACAAAAATCGGGGTACCTAGGTGCCTAGTAGAAAATTATGAGGAAATGAGATATTTTCGTAGAGGATTTGGTTCTTTTTTCATTTAAAACCCTGTAGCGCTTTTAGTATAAGTCCTACTACGAAGCCTCTTATAGTTGTATTTGATAAAGTATCCTATCGTTGCGTCGTGGATTGAGTTCGACAGTAAACAGAATTTATACATAATGTTTACAGATTTCTAGGAAAGCACTTGTTGGAAGATTTTCGAATTCATCCTGAATTCGACAAAAATTTGTTTTTTCCGAGTCTACGCGCGTTTCGTCCTATAAGTACATCATCATAACCCATAAGCAACCTAAAGTCCACCCATAAGCAACCTAAAGTTCACTATGCGTAATGCGATGGTTTAATAGGCTTAGGGTCTGACAAGCTCTTTAGCTTGACGCAGTTCGGGGACATTTTCCCAATGGGACTGTTGGAGATGACTAGCCAGCTCATTTCCCTCTACGCCACGATGGCCAGGTACCCAACAGAGTATTTTGTTCTTCGTGGCCAGCCGTCGCAAGGTTTCGAAACATTCCCTGACAAGCTTCGAAGTGATGCACCAAGAAAAGAGTTCCTTAACCGCTGTCTGGCTGTCAAAAATATAATAATAATGTTGGCACGTTTTATACCTTTGTTAAAATTTAAAAGGGCACAGGTCGCAATGGCCAGGAAGACGGTAGGCCACTTCTCCATCGTAACAGAAACCCTGGTTCCCGCACCAGAATTGGCCCATCAATGAAACATTTGAGACTCTTTGGATCAAAAGGGCGGTCATTGCTTTCCCACTCCGATCGTTCAGGAAAAAAGGTTCTGAACTTTCTATCAAAGCTCTCTTTGATCTCTTTGATCACATATCTGTTATATAGCAAATACCAATAGGACAAATCCGCATGTGTGATGGAGAGGCAAGCAAGTCATTGTAGCGTGTTGCACTTTGTGATTTCCAAGCTCCGGTCTACCTTAGGCCATGACACTAGGGCGATTCTTCCAGGCCCACATAGCCCGTATTACCTTACCTAAGACGTATTCCAGATGTCGAGATATTTGACTTCATCAGAGTACTCAATAGCCGTTCCTTTTGAAGGATTGGACTTATGTCCAATTGGTGCCTTTGCGTAAAGTCTAAGTGGACGGCTTTGCTTGGATTAATATTAAGGATCTAACGAAGGGCTGACTTCATAAAGTCAGTGACAATAATTGTCAGATCATTTGCGTAGCCTATAGCTTCATAGCCGATTTCAATAGCTTGATAAGAAAATCATGTACAATCAGGGACCATAAAAATGGCGGTAGTACGTCGCTGCCTTGACTGCCCCTTGATGCGGACCTAGCATGGAAGAGATGTTTCGCTCCTTAAGCATTGTATGGTATAAGCATCCAGCCCTCCTTTGCGTAGAGCCCTAGATATCGAGTCATACCCTGTATTGTCAAAGACTCCTTCGTTGTCCGAAAAGGCACCCGGTGCAATAATCTCTATATATCGAAAGGTGGTCTTAATCTTGCTTACAAAAGGGTATAAAGCAACCTGTGTTGAATTACCTTTAGTGTAGGCGTACTGGATATCATGTAGTGGGACTGATCGCTCAAATGGGCATCTAATGGGAAGGTCAAACGACTTTTGCATTGAATTAAGGACAAAAGGAGGCCACGCTGATTAGGCCTATTGCCTTCCTTAGGAATAAACACCACTGCCATCTTCCTCCATAGGCGTGGCATGTAGTCTAGCTCTAAATAGTTGTATTTTAAGGTCTGTACAGTCTTTTAATTTGGATTAAATTCCTGTTATAGTACTCATTTTTCTTATGTCTTTCTGTATTATTATTACACTGTTTTATTTAACTTAGAAACTTTGTTTGGTTCAAGTTTAGAAATCAATTTCTGAGCCATTTCAACCGAAATGATTTTCTTTAAACTTAGCCTATATGCGTAGTTTCGGTGACAATACAATATTTTCAGGTCAAAGTAAGTAGGAAGAGCATGGGGTACGAGCCCTATTGTAGGGCACCTAAAAATAAAAATTAATTTCTGACCTACTTTTACTGAACTGATTTTTTTAAATTTGACATACGTAATTTAAATGACAGTATAATATTTTTAGGTCAACGAAAGTGGAGTACATTTAGCAAAGGCTTAAAAGCGGTACCCGGAAATATCTCAAATCCAATTTTTGACCCACTTCTGCCGACTTGATTCGTCATCGATTCTTTTTTGTCAGATAAATCTTAAAATTGATAAATACCTGGCTGAAGAGGATATTTCGAAATTTTTTAATATGTAATGAGAGAAAGATTGGGGAAAAGTTTGAGGTGTTATTTTAAGGTGTAATTAGCTTTTTTTCTAATGGTTTCCTCACATGTGTGCTAGGATGTACAATAGAAAAGTTAGAGGACGATAAATGCGAAAATGTACCCAAAAACATAATTTCTTGCTCGAAATTGAAGAAGGATTCCGTTGTGTAGAGGAAAGGCGGTATTTATGGAACACTCTGTATAACTTGAAATGTTTTTGTTGTTTTTATGTTTATTTTTATATCAATTACGTGTAATAAACTCGCACATGATGCAAATAATTCTTGGCTATGAGTCAGAAGGGCTACCAAAAATTACAAAAGAACATTAAGGAGGGAAGACCTTGTTTCAATTGCAAAAGTCCGATTTTTTTTGGTTAACTTAGATGATGGTACTATATGCGGAGCATGCCCTCTCAAAGTTTCTGCCGATATTTGAAACATAAAGCAGAGCATCTCTTGTACGTAGGTACATTCACTAAATGGTACATAGTACATAAGTATATGCTAAATTAAAAAAATTAATACACTGCCTTTTTCAACATAAAAAAACCAAATCTACCTTCTGTTTTGCGGCCAATATGGACTTCCCCCTGAAGATGACATGCGTAATTTACGAAGAAATTACCATTCTTATCACTGTAAGTGTTTTTTGAACTCTTTTATCTTTTCGATTTGAAAAGAATTCCAAGAAATGTGCCTTTCTTATCAAGGGATTCAATTCATATAAAAACTCATTTATTTAATACGCATGTAGTGTTCTTTTATGCAGGAGTAAGAAAAAGTCTGAAGAAGTAATAGTTAAAGTGAGTTAGGTAATCGGAAAACTTGTGGTCACTAATTTACGTAACACTCCTTCCAGATGAAACCCCTAATCTGTTTGGTGTTGGCGCTGTTTGCAACTTGTTTGGAGGCTTCCTTTAATCAAAGCCAACACAACGTTACTTTTGGATGCATTAATCCTGAAGATTCAGAACTTGTGACCGCACATCTACGACTACCAGCGATACCTTTATGGATTCGATCCTATACGTATGAGTATCCTGGAAATGTGAGTTC
>QYTT01079788.1:35436-50153 GCA_006980735.1 Dasypogon diadema | reverse complement strand
TTGTGATGATTGTCTGAATTCATCTTTTTCAAACTTATTCAGAATTTTGACTGGTTTTTTTAAGTCTTTTTAGTCAAAGTTAGATTTTCTATCGTTGTTGTTTGTAGTACGAGAGATATTTTTCTTAAAAGTGTTTTTGTTTAGTTTTATAGGTAAGTTTTCTCTAAGTCCAAATTACCAACCGCGTGGTCCAATTAATCCTACCGGTTGGTTAAATTGAAACAAATATCTGAACTCATAAAATGATAATTATCTTAAGTGTTGCTATAATTATGTTGATTTTTATTAATTATATGTGAAGCCAAATAAATATAGTTTCATTTAGTACAGCTGTTGTCTGTGCTATTTTCAAAGAACCATTTCAAAACCGCATTTTTTTAAAAATGGTCCAAAATACCAGACTTTCCCCTACTACCGGTGAACACCTTATATTGCTCTTTTATTTTGTTTAAAGCTATAAAATTATTTAAAATGTTTCACGTAAGCTTTTGATATCAATCATTATGTTCATTTACCAACACAATGCTTGAAAGTTGTCCTGCAGTGCAGGTACTACACACTTTCTTTCATGCCATCAAAATTTTGACGCTTCTTAATTTAGTCATTCAGATGCAGAACTGCATTGCACTGCATTATAATCTCCTTGTAGCTTAATTGATAATATGTCATATTTCTTAATTGTATTAGTTGATATTTTAATGCGTAAACTCAAAACTTAAAATATCCTTTAACCGGAATAACTTCTAGAAGAAGTCAAATCAAGTACATGGAATCATAGCAATTTCGCCCAGTGTAAACTAATGTGGAATATCTTCTTTCTACTTCTTGCGGAAGTACGAAAACAATTCGATGACTAAATCGATTGGGATTGAACTAGAAATCTAAGTGCACACCTCGTCCTCATGTACAATATAAATGATGGCCGTACCCGATCCATATAAACATTTAACATCACGAGGGTGTTTTTCTTCAAATTTTAATGGCTTTTATGAAGAAAACATTATTTCCAATTCAACCATTTTATTATGAATAACCTCTCTGAACTATACATAAATAAATCAAAGCCCATTAAAGTCCAAGCAAACACTGGCAATTCTAGTGTTCATAAACTAATTTCTTTTTTTACGAAATATTTCACTAAGATGAACAATCCATTTTATCTATAGATGTGTCGATAAAAAAAACCTCCAGGATATTTGAAAATAAAATAAATTCATCTACACATGAGAGATAAAATTGTATATTGATTAAACTAGAAGTTAACAATATTTGCATCTCAATTTTCTTGTTACAACCTTAGAGGTATAAGCCTACTTTTTAAAAGCACAGGAAAAATAAATTTTAAACCACTTACAGTAGACCTACATTTTGATTTTTACTAAAACTGAGAAATATGGCTTCTTCCAAAATAAACGGCTTATATGTTAAGGATAACATTGAGAAAAGTAGTTCCGAAAATATTTCAGTCATGTGTACTGCCTACTAAAATTCCTACGTCCTTTTTTCTTGAATTCATAGAATCTCACTAAACAAATTGACCGCCAAATCATTCTGAGTTTACAAGGACACGAAGTGGCCGCAATCTAACAATAGGCCAAGTAAAACACACATTGATCTCATTCAGACCTTACCTGGAACATTGAATTACCTGAAATGGAAGCGAAACCATGCATATAAGCCTCCTTTATAGCTTTTTCAAAAGAAGCAGACATCCTCAGCGGGGTGTGGCGCCGAATGAGTTTTCGGACACCTGAGTATTTGGTTCTCATCTCGTCGTAATAATCAGCATCACCTTGTCTCGGCATAGTCATCACGAATTCAATTCACTGTGAAGATGAAGGCGTTGGGAATGTTTTAATATTGATACCGTGAAGACCTCGAGACACAGGCGATATAGGCATATTCTGCGGTTTGCGGAGAGGTAAGAATAGCTCTGAAGAATGCAAGTTGAAAAGAAGTCTTGGACATTGAGCTCAATGTGCTGGAAGAGTGGCAAAGAATAATTCATCGATCTTGAGATCCTGTTAATATAAATAGGCACTTGCTAAGTTGGTGGGAACTGACCGCTCCGGAAAGTGGAGGTCTAATTTCACGTTTGAAGTCATGTTTAATTTTTAACACGTTTTGAAAATACCTGACTCAAGTGCTAGATATTTTGATTACAGATAACTACAGGCTTTTAACCGGTACGTGATTCCTCTACGCTTTGGTAATCTTGAAAACTTCCCATAAGGCTCCTACTTTGAAATGATTACATGCATACTCCAATGCGACTATTCTGAGTCCCTGTGTTTCACATAAGTGTATATGGAAATTATTTAGAAATATGTAGAAATTTCTGATTAATCTATACAATAACCGTTAAGAAAGACAGAATTGGAAAGAAAAATGCATGATATATTTTTCGCGACAAAGAATTATATGCTGTAAAATACAAGCCATGTCCATCTACGTTTACTCTACTTGCGGTTTCCACTATTTTGGCAGTATTTCATTACTGTAGTATAGTTTACCTCGTTTTTACAATCCGCACTTTTCAATGATAATAGATTTCCATTTGTTTATTTTAAATAATTAAAAGAGATTAAAAGATTTAAACGAATTAGAATGTTACGAATTTTGGCAACAAATGAAAAATAATTAAAAATTCGGAAAACAATATTTCAGTTCCAATAAAAATAAAGAAACTAGTTTCGAAAAATTGTTTAAAAACAAAAAAGCTGTAAGAGTATTTCTGTCCTTAGAGTGAACGAACAAAAAATTCAAGGAAAAATTATATTAAAAGGTGCTCTTTCGTCGCCTTCGGTCCAGAGTTACAAAAGCCACTTTTGAGGTGCTTCGGTGTAGGCATCTTGGTGTCCTCCTATCTTTGTAATTTCCATTGACGATATTGTGCATCTATCGAGGCATTCTAATGTCCTAATTTATGCCGACGATATGAAAATTTTCTCCTTCATCAATGATATCCATGATTGCGCTTCTCTCCAGGAGGATTTGGATTTTTTTCTCCTGGTGTGTACAGAATAATTCGGAGCTCAGCATAGATAAGTGTGAGGACATGTCGTTTTTTAGGAAGCGTAATGCTGTCGCGGACAGAATTCCTCGTGTGCAATCTGTTGTCGATCTTGGCGTGAAACTTGATACAAAACTTGATTTGGTTTTATTATACGTTGGTCCAGGGAATTCTTTAACCGTCAGGTTTCTTTGATACTCTACAACTCGTTCGTCAAACCACTGTTTGAATATGCATCTCAAGTGTGGAATCCTTTTTATGGCATGCATATCGACTGTATCGAATCAGTTCAGCACAAATTCATTAGGTTTGCGCTTCGGGATTTACTTTGGTATGACCCTATGGATCCTTCCACCTTATTGCGAGCGACTCAATCTTATTGGCATGTAATGTTGTTTTTATTCAAAACAAGGCTATTGAATGGTCATATCGACTTCGCGGAGCTTAGGGGTAAGATTTCTTTTAGGTCTAATGGCCGCTGCTTGAGGGAAGTCCCGCTTCGCATATCAACTTCCCCAGGACTAACTACTACTAGCGTTAACATTGGGCACTTCTTGGTTGCCTTTGTTTCTTTGTTGGTTTGGTTGATTTTACTGGACTGGATTTTCCCAGCATTTCCTTGTTACAGGATATATTAACGCTTCGAAGTATTTCTTTTAAAAATTTAGATGTAATCTAATACTGTCAAAGGAGCATCAATTTTACTACACCGAAGAACATGAAATCATAATAAATCAAACAAAAGGGAGGCAAGAAATTATAAGGAAATGCCTGTGCCCAAAGGGACTATCCGGTTAAGCATATGAAAACTGCACTCGAGTCTGATAAAGGGTTATTACCTTGTTTTTAATGTTCTTCATATAAAATAGCCATATAATTAATCTCATATCCCTAACCCCTATAGTAAGGGAATAATGGGGGTGACAACCCTTAACGTAAAACATTTTTTTTCGGTACCTTTTGAAGATATCTTTATGAAATTTAAACTGTACATGACTATCCATAAACTAATTATATTTTTCTTTAGAATTTTTGCGATACTGGAAACTGTAAAAAACGATAAGTATATTTCTTGGGGGTGGTTTTTTATACTAACCTCCAAAATGACACCTACCAAAAAAAATATCTTGTTTGTTTATTAGTTAACTATTACATGTTTAAATTACAAAAGGGTCGAATTGGTGGAACATAGTTCTGAAAAATAAAAATCAATTAAGGTACTTGCATAAAATAACGTATAATAAATTCAATCATACAAAATATAGACATTATTACGTATGATCAATTTAGGTACGTGGATAAAATAATGATTATGCTATACAAAATTCTAATTGTGAATTATAAGCTAAATGAAAAAAGGTATTTCATATGTGGCGAAAAGTGTTGCCACAACTTTATATCAGTGGGTTGCCTTTCAACTATTTCCAACAAATATTCCTTTTATACACAGGATTAATTATTAAATAGTTACTTGAATTTTACCATTTTATACAGTGAAAAACGACTATTAATTGTAGTTTGAATTTCTTGCGAAACTTCCAAGAACAACTATTTTATAACTATTTGAATAACCATTTTAAACTTTCTAGTTAAGAGCCTGATTTCATCAAATAACTATCGAAATAGTTACGCTTTAACCAAGTTATTTTTCTGGGTGAAATTTAACAATTACAACCCTTTCCTGGTAATAAGATTTTTCGTAAAATTTCCAGTAGTATAGTCTTATTCTTAGATATTATTGAAATGCATAAAGTTCCCTTTAATTTGAGCCCATATTGTCTTATTATATGTATAACCAAAAGGAATAAATTTCAACACTTGTAAATGATCAATGAAAAAAAACACTTTGCACCTGGCTTAGTTCATATAATTTTGCCTTGAATCCATTACTAAAGGTACATACTAGTATTATTTCTGTTGAGGAATTTTTTGTTCACTTGTTAGAAAAATAGCTTCAACTCTGAAAGTATTGAGGGAATGAATACCTTTTTGAGCCACTGTATAAAAAGTAGTTACTCTAGGATTCAAATAACTAAATCCACCATTCGATAAGTGTACTGAGCAAAACTACAGTAAACAAAAAATGGGGGCACGGTTGTATAGATATACAATTTCAATCTGTAGCAAACACAGCACTTCGATCATTAATAAAATGAATAACATTGCATCATATCGATTGCTTTATACATATATGTACCTAATCCGTCACTACTGGATGTTTTTCTAACTTCTAACTTGAAAGATTTAGCATCATAACCACCACATTGTGTTTATGTCGTACCATAAAAAAGCAGCTAAAGGCGATTCTAATCTTGATCCTGGCAATCTGAACGCATACTTCCTGCGGCAGGGTGGTGTTGCAACAAATCTGAACATTATATCTCCAACTTTTAGCAGTTCCCATACTGACTGTTTTTCTTTTAGGTCGGTATGTTCTTATGAGGTGATTGACGCCATTCATTCTTTCGGTTTTCTTTGGCTGCTCGACTAATTCGTGAGTCCTCGGTGGACAGATATCAACAACTCAAGATGGGTGAATTCCACTCAAGATTTTTGCCACTGAATTGCGGCGTTCCGCAATGCTCAATTTTGGGTCCTTTATTAATTATCTCTCTGAGGTGCCTCAAGGTGTCAGCATTCACATATGTATATGCTGATGACGTGCAGATTTACTGTAGCAAACTTTCTGATCTAGTCTAGGATCGCCTCTCCCAACTTCACAATGATCTGGAAAAAATAATCAAATGGTCGCTAGTCAATGAGCTCTCTCTGAATCCAAGCTAATCTCATTACATGGTATTACATTACAGCAAGGTGGATGTGCCAGATTTTCTCAGTGTTGTACTTAACAACTCTCCTTTGTCTCTAATTAATCCTGCAAAAAGTCTTGGTGTTCTTATTAATACAAATCTAAAATTAGGTAACCATGTGAATTTAATCATTGGAAAGTTCTATGGAATACTTCAACAGCTGTAGCTGCGTAGATGCAATTGAGATTGATAAAGGCTGTCTTGCTACCTCATTTCACGTTCCCGCAGACTTAATGTCGCTTTAAACGACTGCATTAGATTTATTTTCAGGCTTCGAAGGTTTGATCATATCTCTCCATTTAATCAACGCTTAATCGGTTGCTCATTAAGTATCTACCTAGAAATGAACTTGTTGTTTTTTTTATATAACCTAATAAAATAAATACTTGCGTGCGCTTAGAATTGCAAAACTCTTGCTACCTCGCTTTCACACAACAGCATACGAGACAGTTTTTACTTCGTTCAGGCCATACGTTTATGGAACAACTGACCGACAAACATACAACCTGCTGGTTCCCTGCATGTGTTCAAGGGTTTGCTCAAGAGGCATTTTTTAATTACACAGTCTAACATCAACTAAATGTTTTTCTCGCGGCATAATTATACTTTAGCTCCTTTTTTGTTTTTGATTGAAGATTTTCTCTTTCTTTCTCATTAACGTTTAACTGGTTCGCGACTTCGAAGTTCTTCCTCTAGTTTGATGTGGAATTTCTAGTATAATGCACTCATCATTATTCACATCTACATAACCATTTTTATAGTGCACATAGAGGATTGTAGATCTTGGGTACATTTGTTGAAATATGTATTATATATATTTAATATATACATATTATTATTATATAATGGTTTTGTAAAAAATGGTAGACTTTCAATAGTAGCAACAGATTATTTTTTTGGAAAGGTTTGCAACAAACGCTGAATATAGTTTTTTTGACACGTTTGACATTTTTTGAAATTGCTAAAAAATTTACAATAGAGGTTCACTAAAAATTTGTGAGCGTAGTAGGTATTATTTAAAAATGAATGGAAAAATAAACAATTGAAGTTCTGAGGTGCATGAACTTAGACCGTAATCACAGTAAAGTGAAATTTTATATAATGTGGTCGTCCAAGTAATAAATAAATCAAAATCTCCGTTTAGGAAATTTTGAAATTTTTTTACACTACTGCCCACATAGATACGTATTTTTCTCGAAAAATGCCGTAATTAAAATGCACTTTTCTTGCATAATTTGCATAGATTTTCCTTTAGTTTAATATATGACATGGATCCACCAACCTCCTTTTGGTTTTGGAGATAGCCCGTCCTCAAACCGATCCTATCCTGCGTTCCTTTCTATGAACAATAACAAAGAAACTTTCCATAGCAATAAAAAGAGGTGGAATCATAAAGAATTGAACGAAAATTAAAAAATGCATCTTTTTTTTTCTTAATAATTTATTAGAATTCTTCAACTTAACAGTTCATAAAATAATAAAAACTACAATAATTTCTCTATATGCCCTCAATTTCGAGTTAAGCTCGAAGCTTCTGGGCAAGCCAAGGGTGGCTAAAATATCCTTAACCTTTTCTGCTGCTTGCATAATTCGCGTTTTCTACTGATCTACTTCCCATACGAAAAAGCTATCAACGCCAGATCCGGTAATCTAGTATTTTATTTCTTAAAGTTAATGACACCGCTTCAAGTATAGAAAGGCGTACAGGGGTACCTTCTAAAAACCCTTCCATCTGGCTCCTTTTTTTAAAATAGCGAAATTTCCAGAAGAATACCATCCTAAATACCTATCCATATCCAACCGACAAAAATCTTTTTTAGTGTTCTGGGAATTTTCGCTTTCATTGTTTATAAAAAGGGATGCAGAATGGGGTCGGGTGGCCTTGGGGACGGCTTATTTTGAAAACGAAAGGGGGTAGGTGGATACATGTGATAAATCAAATTAAAGGAGCAGGAGGGTGTTCTCTACGATATGGCACTAGAATCGTACACATGTCCTGTTTAGTATGAGTTATACAACCTTCGCCGGTAAAAATGACCAAAAAACCTTCAAGTCCCGTCATCTCGAAAACATCTATCACTGGGCGCCCGATCGGTCACTTTAAGCCTGTATAGATCCAAAAGTGTCAGTCAGACTATTTCTCCCACAGAGCTTTTTCTATGTACACAGGGCGTCCTCATCATTTTTAGCAGGATCCAATATAAAGGGCGTTCAAAAGAAAACTAAAGAATTTACTTTTAGAATATCTATCATCATTTTTATAAAACTTGTTCGGGCACGTGAACTTTGTTTTTGGGAAGGAAAACATTATGCGCTTTTTTCACCCCTCCACCTTAATTTACTTTAGCGGGAATGGTGTTCACCCCTAATGAGGTAGAGTAAGTGTACGGAGAGTGTTTATATGTTTCAGGTAAACTCATGTAAGGTGATAACCTTAGCAAAAATACAAAATAAGGTAACATTTATTGTGCATATCAAAATTTTTTCATATGGAGATTTTATACAGAAAATTTATTTGGAAGGTGAGATGTGAAATAATTACATGTTTTTCAGGGTTCTCTTGTTGATGCCTCTTCATTGTAGAGTATTTTGCTTCTTGTTTAATTCCAAGTAATTTTCTGGAGATATCTGCAAAAATCCTCATTCCTTGATTCTGAGGCTGATACCTTCCTTTCATTTTTTCTTTCAGTTCAATGGGGATATGTTTACTTTTGCATAAGTTTTCATAAATCCAATTGTTATAATTGGACTGACCGATTTAGAAATTTAAGGTTCTTATAATGCCATTGGCCATAATAACCACCCATTGATCCTGACAAAAACTAATATTTTATATTAATAATAATATATTATTTCCTTATTGCTTAATTTTCAATAAATTTTTTTGTTTTTATGAGTGAGTTAACGCCGTTCACTTCGGTATGAAAATATCACTAAAATATGTCATCGTCCTTGATATGTCAAAGTGCCTGATCGAAATGTATTTAATCTGCTACAAAACATGCTTTGATGGTGGCTCGGTGCGACATAAAAATCAATTAAAAGCTCCACCCGTTTTCATCCCACGAGACTCTGGGGATTTTAGCATCATCTCATCCCCTTTAAAATCATTCCCACCAAAAGGCGTGTAGAGAAGGTTCATTTGAACCCTCAATGTTGAAAACTTGAAGTGCTGAGTTACGTCTGTATGGGGGAAAGAGGAAACCCGAGAACAATTTCAAAGATTTCTTTGCTCTAAGTTTTTTCTTAGCACTGAAAAAGCTCCAAGCTCCCTTCATGTAACCAAGGCCGTCTGAGCCAGCCGTACTGTGTGACGTTGATGGTGACTGTCCCCCCACCCGAGTTTCCCTCGGTTACCGTGGAAAGCACGAGGCAAGGGGGCACTCAATTATCCACCTTCATCCTGTTTTCCCAACCGACGACGGTCGATATTCATTATAATATCCAGCAGCTCGGGTTGTGTGCCGCTTTATGATTTTTTTGGCTCTTGTCCGACCGGGCTCTCTTGTCCTATTCTGACAGCCTACTCCTTCGCAAGCAGCTTCCGTAGCTTTGGGCTTCAACTGTAAAATTTCCACCCGTACATGCAGCTCTATAGCACCGGTCGTGATAGCCTTGTGCAGTCTTGAAATCCCTTTGATAGGGAGGATAAAATGGGCTCTTTGGGATCTTACGGGTGTAGTCCTGTGTGTGTAGCCTTCTCTTTGCAGCCTGGTCTACGCGAGGGAAAATAATTGTGTTCGTTCGGTATACCAGAAAAGCAATCGCACACTCTGTGAGTGTGTACATTTCCATTGCTGCAGCACGGGTAAGCCGGTCAAGTTAAGTTTGTGTAGGATAATGGCGGTCGACCCGTGCTCATGTCAGTACTTAAGCAACATTCTGTTCGTGTAGACGCCTTGGCAGCAGATAACATGGATTGCGAGGTAAAATCTAAGGAAAATTTTTGCACTTTGAATTTGTTATGTAACAACCTCTTTTGAATTTCAGATGTTTTTTGACATGCCGCAAGGTACACAGAGGGTAAAAAAGGCTCTTACTTTGGCCGAAAGGATTGATGTAATCCGAGAGTATGAGAAAACTCCTAACACTCGTTACTTGGCACGGTTGTTTGGGTGTGGTCGCACCCAAATTCAGAATATTCTGCGGCATAGGCAGGAATATATGGACGAATGGCAAAATAATGGAGATCCGTATCGAGTAAGAAGGCGGCAATCGATACAGTTGGTGACACTTGGAGCCATCGTTTATGAGTGGATTCAGCGTAGCAAAAACTGTGGTGTTGTAGTCACTGATGATCTCATCCGTACAACCGGACAACGAGTTGCGAATCTATTGAATATAGCAGATTTTCGACCTAGCAACAGGTGGCTGGAGCGGCTAAAGACTAAGTACAAACTGTTCGACACAGAACTCTTAGGTCTTGATCCAACCATATCTGGAGAAGGGATCACGAAAAAGTCATTGAAACTTGAAGATATTATTGAAGATCTGCGAGATCCATATTCAGAAAACAACTTCCTCATACCACCAAATCAGTATCACGGCAAATTTGTGAAGAAGCCATCGCAAAGTGAAAAGTCCATCGACGTACAAAACTCAAATTGGAATGAAATAAAATCGGATTGCGTCTACGTTTTAACAGACAGTGGCCAATCGAATACTGACGAAGTCCCTCTGTTCAACGTGGAAAGCGCCGGAAACCCAGAAGCGTACGAGGGTGTGAATAAAAGACTAGCTACAGGTATTAGTTCTTACAAGGAGGCTCTAAACTACCTTGGACCACTGGAACAGTTTGCTTTGATGTCGGAAGATATTCGCGCAATTGGTCTCATTAACCAGCTCGAAAACCTTTTCAGAGAAAACATGGAAGGTAACAAAAATTAAATGGGTCATTAGTTAAAATATTATATTACGAACTAAGTAGTTAAGATTGCTTGTAAGTAGAGTATAGCTGTAAAAATCTCTTGTAATCTAAATAAATATTTTTGAGCCTATCTTACTTTTTAAAAGCAGTTTTTGAGTCCAGTATCTAAGAATTATGCAAGCCTATTTTCACTTAAAATAAGTGCAATATGGAATATGTGATTCTTGCTCTTTACGTTTATTTTGGTTATAACCAATTATGGTATTTCCGAAACTTGCTTTTGAACTTCGGTTTTTGGATTGGAATGAACCTCATCAAATAAAATGTACTCTCACTTTCAGCCATTTTCACTTTACTTGAAATCCCCTTAATTCCTCTACTTTAACATCAACTAAATAACAAAAACAACATTTCATTTTCTATTTTAAAATCAAAACTTGTTAATGGAAGGAACCTGAATAATTTGTGCAACAATAAAAATTTCCCATCAAACCTGATATTGGTTCGTAAGTATAACGTGTTAAACGATTATTTTATTAGCAAAAAATTTACGAAAATATAAAATTAATATTATTTTGCTATTGTATGCAATCACAACAAAGAAAGCAGAGAATGATATTTCCTAAGTTCAGATGATTCTTCTGAGGGAAATTAGAAATAAAAAGTTGGAAACCCATACCAGTGGTCGCGCTGGTTGAGGCACAGAATTTGTCGCCTATGAGCACGGGTTTGACTTCTGCAAGAGGCGCGATGATTTATCTGGATATCGGTGGTTGAGGCAATTCTACTGACAAGAATTGTACTTGCGAAGCTATTGGGATGTTGCACTGTAAAAATTTCATGTCAAAAATATAAAGGCTCCGAGAAGCGCTAAAGCCTGGCTTACGACACTAAACGTTTCAATTGGTAGAATACAGCATGAAATCGCAATCTCTGAAGCAGCTGCTGCAGGAGAATTTAGGTTATGGTTAGGTGATTAGTTTTTGTATTCCATATATTGCTTATTTAATATTTTATTAATTTACTATTAAAAAAATATTTTATTTGCATTTTTGTAATAAATAAAATTTTGAATTTCTGGGGAATTAGTTTGCATTTCATTTGACTTCTTTTACAAAGGTTTAAGCAAAGGGTGAAAATTTGCTGTAGAATAACTTGTTTTGCAAAAGAGTGAATTTGATTTGAATTTACTTTGAGAACTTTGATTTTCAAACCGAAGAATCTGATTTGTAGAAAGTTGAATTTGGACTGCAAAACCATAACAACCATGTGTCGCAATCATTACCATTGCCCGCTTGGTCTAAAAATCATATTTTTGAAGGGCATGAGTATTTAGGTCGGATATGGCTACATAGCAAAAATTTCAATCAGATCATAAATCAAAGTAGCTCGCTGGGATGGTCGGTTCTTGAGCAACGCTTACAAGAAGAGGCTACGATCTTGGCATCACCGATTTTCATAAAATTTCGCCGGGTATAGTAAAACCTTAAAGTAGTAAAATCCAACACTCTGGAATAAGTAATGCCATGCGTTGCAAAAAATGGATTTGCATCTCATATACAAAAAACAACGTCAGCGGTGCAATAGCGTGGTGGATAAGTGTGTCACTCTAGTATGAAGGACGATGGTTCAATTCCCGTCACTGCAGGTTTTGCGTTTTGGGTATTTTTGAGGACTTTTTAAAAGATTTTTAAATACTGTCTACGTCTACACCTATGAATGATGCCATCTGACTTCAATGTTGAAATTGTGAAGTGAAGTGTCGATTAATGTAAAAATGAATTGAAGCCTTTTCAAGGTATTGCTCCGTGAGCAGTGGATAACCTTATGAAGTTTCAGTACTATTGCCGAGTGCTTTAATAATAATAAGTATATAGTAAAATATAGTAAAAAGGAAGTTGTGGAGTAGAGAGGGTTTTTAAAACGGAATTCTGACAATAACTTAACTCATTTGGTAATGAATGAACTGCATTATGAAAATCTAGATTTGTTCCAAAATTCCACTAGGATGAAGGTGAAAACATTTGAAAAATTGTTAAATAAAGTAAAACCAGCTATTCAAAATGTAGAATACAGTGTTGAGGGAGGAGATAAAATTTAAAATCCTTATTTATATGATTGTGGAAGTAATGCTAATTTATTTCGGATGCTTCTAGCACTCAATGTACAAATATTTAAGCCATTACAGCGGCTACATAGTATTTTTAATAAGGTTCTTATCTTGTACAAGCCCGAAAAATTATCCCTTCTCATCAAAATAATAGGCATAATCAACGATATAAATTAAACAACTCGATTTGAGGTAGTAAGGTGAAAACAATTATTAAAACATGATCGCCGCATTGGAAACAACATAATGAAAAAAAATAATAATAAATAAATATTATGTAAAAAAAGAAACGAAAGAACTATTACAAATGTATGTAAATGCAAAAGGATAAAATAGAAGGAATAAGATTTATCAGCGTGAAAACCCAGAAAAAAGTCAGAAAAAATTTAAATTCATCATGGTAGTAGCAGTTACGTCTTACCATAGTAAGGAGTACTCTTACGAAGTTTAATCGCCTCCCAAAAAAGAAAGCTATTAGTTTCTCTGGTATAGACAGGGCTTTCAGAGGAGAATCTATCCAGATCTGAAAGTTTTATGCCTCTATGTTTGGGAAAAATAGATAAAAATGCTTTCTGTTCCGAGACACAAGAGAAGAAGGTTTAATTCGCAGTGTAAGGTCACTAATAGTTAATATAATATAAATATTTGCATCGAATGAAAGGTGGGATGCCCAGGGTATCCTTGCTAAAATTACCAAGGAGGGGGCATTTGAAGATCTTTTGAAATGAAGGCCGTGTAGTTTATACTAAACATGGTTTGTAAACTAGTCTGCAGTCACACCATATAAAACGCTACTGGCCTTTATATGGGTGCTTACTCTACTACACCTCTTCATTTAGATGGCAACACGATTACTACCGAACGCAGCGACGTATAGAGCTCGTATAATGCAAAATTTTAAAGTGCTGCAAAATGCGCATTTATTAAAATAGGATGTTGAAATTCGACATATATGTACCTAATACCAAAATGAATGAATTTGGAGGAGGGGAACCCCCCCTTACTCTAAAAATAGTAATTCCATTATAATATGCGTAAAAATCAATCTAAGTTTTCGAAATTCGGTCCACTGCTTCTTTATAGCATTTGAAAGGGGTGATGAAAGCTCTACCAAAATCTTCCACATTTTTTTTTATTGAAACATAATAATTTAAAATGCCTATCGAACCAAACTAGAAAAGAAGAAACTAACAAATTTCAAATTTATTTGTAGCAAACAAATTATTTTGCCTTAAAAAAATAAAATGCAAAGACCTTTTATAATAGGCACTTGCCTATTAATTGCTTATGTTTTCAGATACACTTTAAGTTTCCCTTTAAATTGATATAAAAGATGTATCCTGGTACCTCTTTTCATTTGCGAGATAATTTTTCAAGAAGACGACTCTAGTCTGCATCTTTTTCTTTCTATGAACAATAAAACGAAAATCCCTGGAATAATAAAAGTGGTGATGCATTTATGGTCCGTTGGATATGGGTATGTATTTTGGGACAATATTCTTCTGAAAATTTCAATATTTTCAAGAAAACTAGCATGTTGGGAATGTTTTCGGGATGACCTTGCCTTCAGTACTTTAAGAGGTATTATTGGTCTTCAGAAATGAAATATTTATAATATTTTCCCAAGACGGGGTGTCGGGGTATAATTATTAGGTATCGGGGTATGATTATTAGGTATATTGGATAGCAATGACACTGATGGATTGTTTTATAGGGCATCATTAAGAAATATGTTCATTCTCTAAAAATTGAAACGATGTTCATTTTATTGCTTTGTTATCAGCCCCAGACATCATTAAAAAATGTAGGCAGGTATTGAAAGCAATTATTAAATATCTTCTTGGAACTGTAAAACCCTCCAATGCATTATTCATTAGAATTTTTCCACACAATGATTTAAGAAATTCAAAAGAAAAA
>QYTT01079788.1:8197-20882 GCA_006980735.1 Dasypogon diadema | reverse complement strand
CGCAATAGACTTAATCCAATTAAAAACTTTTTTTTAAAACTTTGCTAGTTTCAATGTACAAAGGATAATTTCCAAGATTTCCACATTATGGAGAAAAAAACAAATACTTATAATTTTCCTTAACTTTAATAACAAAACAAATTATCAGACATCATCTTGAAAAGAAATATATGGGAAAAATGTAACGTAAATTGGACGAAAATTTATTCGTGTAATTAGCTGCGCTTTGGTATTAAGGAAAGCAATTGACGTAACTAGGAGATCCCTGTGCAACTGCACATGAATGTATATGAGTGACATAACGTTTTTATATGTTCCCTCAATTTGCACCTTAAATTTCAAAGCGCGTTTTTTCAGAGGTGTCCCCTGTAGGCCTTGCTTACAAGCAAGCAGTAAAAAGACACTTGCAAAATATTTTACCATGCAAAATAATGAAAAAAGTTCCAATAAATCCATGTATTACATACTTATCGGTGGCAAACACCGAACTTAACACCAAAGTTACTCAGGAACGCAACCCCAAAGTAATGCACACAACCCCGAACTGATGCGGAACAGTGTTGCCATTATAAAATTTCAAGAAAAGCTCGATGAAACTCCATATAAAAAAAGTGGCTTAAAAACGGAACTGGGAGCTTTCTTTGTATAATTAATACATAGATAACATGTTCACATCATGGTCAAAATCACGTAATTTCGGCTAGGTCATTTTGAAATTATGAAGAGCGTTAACACTTCTACTGACGTGATTTCGTTTGACGTTTTACTCGGGGAGTTAAAGTTGCGAGGTTTGTTTTCCACTGAAATTGCCTTTGTTTGGTATTTTGTGGTATTCTTTGCATCCGAAACGCTTCCCTACAAAATTGAAATACCAAATGAAACAAATGTCAGTAGGACCGCACTTGTCAATGTCCTGTCAATTTGCTGTGGTGAATTTCGCAGAATTAGGAAAGTGGGTGCGTTCTTGGCAATTTACGTAATTCTGTAAGTAATTTTGGCAGAATTACCTCAAAATCACGTAATTTTGAGGTGCTTTTGGCAAATACGTTGAAATTTATTAATTTCGGTGCAGTACATGGTATAAGAAAATAGCAGGCGAAAATTTGGTTACTCTGTCATGTAGACACTTTTGTTACCCCAATTTGGAGAGTGCAAACTATTTTATTTTATTTAAGTTGGAAAAGCACAAAAGCATATCTTGGGAGTTTATGGACGCTATTAAATCACTATTTCGAATCGAAAATAACAATCAAATTTTACATGAATTCGGAAAACTTAAAGATGAGTGATAAACGGAGAATGCTTACTGCTTATATGGAAATCTATGAAATGGAGAGTAACTTATAACCTAAAATGTAGTTAGATAGTTGTGCATCTTAGGGTAGTCATCATTTTTTTACAAATTGCTATTAAATGGTTGAAGGTTTTTGGAATAATTATTATTCTAAGAAACAATGAAATAGCTATTAAATTAGGGTCAAAAATTCCTAGAACCAAAAATATGTCATGCAGATTTTGCACAGTTGAAATTTAAGTCGTTAAAAAATGCTTATTTAATATTACGAAGTGTTACCTATTTTGCAATTGTTAATAACAAGAACAGAATAACTAAACTCCTAACTATCGCTAGCGCCATCTTAAATTTTAAATGCTTAATACAACCAACCAATGTGGAAAAAGGTTTCCGGTGAAAAAAGGGCGACGAAGTCTGACCGAGCTAGCTAGGGTCTTTCCCTTTTTCCGGCGAGATGTGGAAAAGTGAGGTCGGAGTGCAAACAAAAGTGTTATTTAAGTTGTACCAAAAAAACACAAAAAAGGAAAATCCTTGAATTATCTACAAAGTAACAAAACAAATCATACAGAACAAAATTTATAAAATTCGTAGTGGCGGCCGAATTCCTACACGCACGGAGTTCTCTGGACCAACTGGGAATCATCGACTTCGATACCCAGGCCTGGAGAAAGCAGAATTAGTTAGTTAGGTACTGTACAAAATTGTATTTAATTGAATTTAGTAATAAAAAAATATTTAAATTAACTTATATTGTTCTAAATTGGTGGTGAAGAGAAAACCCATGCGTTCCCTGTTACTCACTCATACCACAAAATGCATATAGCAGCACCCCTGGTTGCTCCAGCTATTTACAGCTCAAATGCCCAACTTTTTTCTTATGTAAATATTGTAAAAAATTTACTTCATTTACTTTAATTTTTGGTTTCTTCTCTGTTTATTTGCATACAACAAATCATTTTGGCATCGCAGTCGGTGAAGGAAATTTTTATTAAATAAATAAAAAAAAACAACATGGAAGGTCCATATGACAGCCCTCTGAAAGGATTTACTGATTTAGTTCATTTTCTGCCGTGATATTTTAATTTTACTAAATAGAGGCAAAGTATAAGTTAAGAGAAAGTGGAAATGAATAAAGCAGTGAAAAGAACGCTCGTTTCCTCATCATCTGGTAGGATAAGTAGCACAGTTTTTTGATTATCGAGAGTTACCCTCACCATAAGTTTGATCTTCTCGTGTTAAGCGAACAGATAGGAAAAGAAATGATATAAGTTAGAAAAATAATAGTGATAGTTAGGCAAGAGCTTCGCGGAAAACTATGTTGTCTATAATGGCTTCTTTGAGAGAAAACATTTTGATTCAGTCCGGGTAAGATTTGAATGTGAAGCGCATCGGCAGAAACTCTTCGCGACATAGCAGGCCTCAGGAAGGAAAAGGCAAATGTAGGCCCTTGAGGGCCTTGAGCCTTATTATTAATTGCGTAAGCGAGACGCACAGGGAACTGATGGAGACAAAAAGTGAAGAGAAGGGCTAGTAACCTTGTGCACAAAAGTTCACTATTAATTTTATTATTATGATAGAAGTGTCCGTTTCCCACCACCCAGTTCCCAATGAATATCTTTATAAGGAAATATCCCCAGTAAGCCTAATCCACTTCACATGAGAAATAAAAATTGCTTAACACTGTATTATTTTCTTTATGATTTGATTCAAACCGCAAACCATACAAATTTGAATTTATTATAAATCACATTCACATTTATATGCATGAATTGAGGAAATCATATCCAGAATTTATGTAGAATAAAGTAACCCGAGGTACATGAACGTAAGAATTCAAGTGAGAGTTTCGTGGTAAACTAAACTGCCACTTATTCCGTCCACTGGAGAAATATCTTAACACTTTATTGCATGACTTTTTTGTTGTCAACATGCATTATTTAACATTTAAGAACCTGAAAACAAATCAAAATTTTTTTGGATTATAAGAAACAGATCTTTTCCACAGTTTTAGGCTTGTTACGTACACGTAACATTCACGAGTTTACATTTAATAGTGAAAAACGTAACATTCAGGAGTTTACATTTAATTGTGAAAAAATATTTGACGTGAAAAATATTTACACATAATTTGTTTACGTAAAAAATGTGTAATCTCTGCCTATTATCACACTCCATGAGTGAGTTCTTTTCAAATTAATTTTAAGTCACATTTTCTCCTAAAAGATATTTGATGGAATTTGATTCAAATTCAGTATATTGATAAAAAAAATTACACGAAGTTTTCTACATATTAGTCAATATCATATATTCCATGTATGACATTGAGATTGCAGTTTCCGCAGTCGACTGCAATATACGCGCAGTAATTAACTATATAGTATATGAAATTATTTTTTGAAGATTTTTATAGTATTTAACAGACAGTATTCCTTTTTCTTGGATCTCCACATCCATATTGGTGAAATTGTTCTCGATATAGGTTAACTACATGCGTAGAAATTGCAGCCAACTGCAGAAAATGCATTTTTAAACAGGCCCATATTGTAGAACAATTTTTCTACTTATGATAGGAAAATACTCTTTGTTAAATTATATTCGAAAAAATTCATTTCAAATTTCTATGTATGTAGTTAACTAAGTAAATGTTAACTACACACATATAGGCAATCGGTTGCAGAAACTGAAATCTTAAATAGATCTATACTATGTCTCTTATATGTTACAGGCCTAGATAGCAAAATCTTTAAATGTGCAAAAGAAGTACAATTCGTATTTATTTTTACATTCATTCTTATGGGAATATGAAAAATTATTTCATTCAGTTCGAATTGGCGCCAAAACTGTAAAGCCTATGGAAAAAACTAAGATACCGTTTAAAGCACTGAAGTCTTAGAAAAACAAATTGAAATTTTTTCTTCAAACACACCCGTTTTCAAAAATGTGGTTCGATTCGCAACATTCATGCCAAGCTGTCCAACATATTACCAAATAAAGTTTTCAAGTTTATCACTTGACTATAATGGGTATTGGACTTGGTATAAATGTTGCGAAATGAACCAAATCCATGTATTGCATATTTACTGGCGGCAACACTAAGTATGATGCATATTAATGCCATTTTTCAGTTTCTCCCCATACAAATTAGACATTGTGACGACATGAGAAATAAATAGTTACCTGTATTTTTGGATTTTATAAACCCTTGAGTCAATTCGAATCTATTTTGAGCCTACAGTAATTCATTTTCGTATAAGTCCAATTTAACTAAGTTACCCAGGAATGCAACCTAAAATTAATTAGAATTGGATTTGAATATTGCCGCAGAGGTATAGCTTTCTCTCATGAAAAGCTCCTTTAAACCAAAAGGGCAAAATTGCCAGCATGAAAAAATTGCGGTATTATATAAAAAACTTTATATAAAAAAAACGCGGTCGGTGGTAACACTGAACTTTCTTTGTATCTGGGTTTGTGAGAGCAATCGGGAGAAATTTCGCAAAATGCGAGAAAAGCTTTTAAAGTGTATTTATGTCATTATGATTAAGACGTCTGTCTGTCAAATTTAAACCATCTAGAAAACAAAATCCATATTCCAACGCTTTGAAGAATCTGCTCGATCTGCTTCATTTCCTGTCATGGTATTTTGATTTTAATCGTATCACATCTATGTACATCAAAGAGACAAATTTTAAATCTCTAGCTCAAAGTGTTGTTCGGTTACCGCGTGGATAGACAGACAGAAGGACAGGGATTTCTTTTCAATTTCCATAAAAGCTATATATTTAGTTTATTCCTTTGTATCATGAATACTTTTAGAAGTAACAAGCTTTTTTAAAGAAAAAAGATCTGCTGGCTAATCTAAATCAGATTGCAAGCAAACTTTTCCAAGTTCATTAACTCATGTCGCTCATAAAAGAAGCTTGTTCAATCTCATCTATGCAATCCAGCCTTTTTTTCATTGTGTTGGGCACTTTCTGTTACCAACATAAGTTTAAGAAAACTCGTTTAGTATAGCCTTTTTTCTTCTATAGCCGTGTTCTTTTGGGCAACAGAGTTATGAAAGCTGAAAAGAACGGTTGGAATCCATGGAGTATATAGCTAATTCTTCTTCTTCTCTTTTCCTCTTTTTAAGCAAACCCGAGATAAGTAAAGATCGTTATTAGCTTTAAATTTATATTAATGTCAGTTTCGCCCACATTAGTTTATATTTTAATTGCTATGATAACAAAATCAACTTTTCAAAACAAAAACTTTCAATAAGCGCCATCTATTTTCCCATAAAAGACTTAAATAATCCAGTAAGCTTTTTAACTCGATTAAATAACCGAGTTGATTTAACCCACTTAATGTATGACAACTCTGTACTCTGCTGCCAAAAGAACGCAGCTTATGTGTATTTGTCTAACACTATATGAATTATGTTTACTAAGGTCATTTACAAGTTGTATCCATGCGCCGCTAAAAGATCTACAATGATTTACACCTATAAGAAATCTTCAGACGAAATAAATAAATATTTCCAATTTCTTAAGTGTCACCTTAGTTATTTTAGCGTACTTTTAATTTACGTGTTGCTCTGCTACAGATCAAGTGTCGCAAACTCAAAGCATCGTTACATACTTTGCACTAGATATTTACCATACTATCTGCGAGCAAGTACAAAATATACATATCTCAAGCCAACTACCTTGGGGAATTATTTCAATCTGCAAAGCTTGTTAGCAGAGATCAAATTTACTAATTAATTTACAACATGTCCTATTAGCGTAATTGCTGACTACTTGAATTGTGGCTTAAATATATTTACAGTGCCTGCCCAACACAATGAGTAATGGCTTTGAGAATTTTCCTGTTTATCGGGATTTCTAGGACCCGGAATAGTACTTATTCGTACTGAAGTTTAATACCCTGTTAAACAAGTAATTTGTTTGGTTACTTTGTTATTTCGATGGGAACTTATGAGTGAAGGGTGCTTTATGTATAATATTCGTTATTAGTTAAATACTCATAAATTAATATGGCAGCAAAAGAGCAGAAAATCCGAACTTGTTGTTATGCAATTATTCTAAATTATTGGTTAGGAATTTTAAAGCACCTTAGGAAACGTCTACTTTGTGAAGCCATTCATAAAAGAAGAGAAATAGAAAATCTAATTGCAAAAATCAGTTGAGTTCTGCACACACTCTCATGGTGAGGTGTATGTTTTCACAAAAGTGGTAAAGATTGATGACTGGATGCTCTGAACAATTGAGTTATGAAGTGTTTTAAAATATTTAATAGATTACGTTTTATAATTGTTAAATTAGGTATTTCAAATTTCTTTCATTCCGTAGCTTATTGATTCTTTACTACTTTATCTTTATACCCAAGCAGTGCAGGATATTATAAGTTGAAGCAATCGTTTGTAAAACATAAAAATGTACAGGACACACAGAAATAAACTATATTGCCATTAAGGGGAGAAGAAAAGATCTCGTCTGTCTGTCCTTCTGTCCATTCACGCGTTATCTCAAAAACGCCTTAAGCTAGGTACTTGAAATTTGGTGCACAGATACCTTATTAAAATTGAAAGATCACATTCGTAAATGGGTCAATTTGGAAAACTACTTCATAGGGTTGCCATATGAAACCTTCATACTTTCGTAAAGCATAAATACCCCATCAGAAAATGAACCAAATCGAGCAAACTATTCAGAGGGCTGCCATATGAAAGCTGGAAATGTAAATTGTTTTGAAATTCAAAATGACGGATCCAATATGGTGGGCAAGATTTTCTAAGTGTGAACAAAATATTTGTTAAATGACTAATATATTATAAGTATTTGCGATTGCTGATTACAAATTTGATACTAACTGTTAAGAATTCAAAATGTTGGATAAAATATGGCGGGTGATAGTGTCAATTTTTTCAAAAGTTTTTGCGATCGTCATTAAAATACGCTTATATAGGTTTTCCGGGTTGCTCATTTCGAATCTGAAACGAGACTTTTAAAATTGTATGGAATAGTCATAAAGACATGTATATGTGTATATTATCGCTTTAAACCAGAACTATTGTAAGTCCATTAAAGCAAATTTTGCACGAGAGCTGTTATTTTAAAGCCATGATAATTTAAAAATAACAAAAGAAATTTCATGTTAGAATTCAAAGAAATTATTAAAATTCTGGTTAAAAAAACTGTGGCCATTACAAACATTCAAATTGCTCTCCTCTAAAATTTGCTTTAATGGATTTACAATAGTTCTGATTTACAGCAGTGATATATTCTTGAGGTCCGTGAGACAGATTTTAAAAATTTAGCATGGACAGGATCCAATATGACGGAAAAGATTGCTTAATATTTCAAACAATTTCTTGATGCTTATTCCTTTCTGCCAGTCAACGGGCGATATTTAGTTTCATATTAGATTGCCTTCTATTCATTACGTTCTCGTTTCCCAGGTGATAGAAATGTTCGTTCATTCCTTTTTCAACAAGGACCTTATGTGCTAAGTCCTTAAGTCCTATGAGCAATCAAAACTATCGAGACTAAATTTGCATACATACCATACTTTTTAGTCTGCGAACTTACATTGAAAAATACTATCTAATTATTGCTTTTTGAAACACGAACTGCTTTGCTTTGCTCGTTCGTTGTCCAGCTTACTAAAGTTTTTTACTTTATACTTTTTATTTACTGTATTACCTCCTCAGGGTTCTTAAATATTTTTGGAACTTCAGTACGAAAAACTTTTAATTATTGTGAACAAATCAAGACGCGTTATCTACCAGACTTTCACACTTTGTGCACATATTTCTGTCGTGCTTGTCAAATTACTGACACCAAATGTAGTCGACATTTAGTGAACTGTCTTGTCAATTCATTTTCAAGATTATTTCAACCGGATTGTAATGTCCATTTTTATCTCCGTAAAATGTCAATTTCATCAATTTTTATTTTCACCAATTTCATATTACTGGCTAGTCAATACCGGCTCGAAAACTGTCTCATGAATACTGACTTACCAATGTCAGTGACGACGTGACGAGACAGTAAGCATTTACATCAGTCAGCATCAGCGACAGTGTCAGTAATATTCATTCGGGTAAGAGCAATAAAAAGTTACTTCGAAGTAGTGTCTATGACCGAGAATTAGCGAAGTTTGTTTGTAAACCCATTTTCTGACGCAGTCATACAGTTAGCTTTAACACAAAGTTAAAACAAAAACCTTCGGAACTCTCTGCTAATGGAATGCTCAAATTAGAGTTCCAGCCAAAGAGTTTTTGAGTAAAGTGGAAGCAAGAACATTCGGAAATTGCAAAATCAATCAGCTCTCAAATCTTTAATTCCATTTGCTATCTCTTATCTTTGTGCGCTAAAATTCTCGTCCATGGAAAATATTGAAGACAGTTAGAGTTGAAAAACGACATGATTATATGCATTACAAAAATGGAAACTCGGTTCGAAAAAGTACTAAATGAGAGACAAGCTCGCTCTTCCCACTAAAATCAGTTTTACGTGTATTCATCATTAAAATATAAATTTCATGCTTATATTATTCACTTACTCATGGAGACGGTGACAAGGGCTTCGCCACCACCCACACTTTGAAAACCTTGGCCTAGAGTACTCGAAATTTTTAAATTTCAAACTTTTTCTTAGAAAATATGCTTCACATCAAGACTACCTGATGCCCACGCCGGTTGCCTGGCTGGACGAGGTGCACATTTGTTGATTTTGTCCTCTGCGGTCGCGGATTCAATTGCTGCAAATGGTGCGGTGATTTATTTATTTATTATTAGCAATATTTGAGGCAATTTTATTAACGAGAATTATACTTGGAAGCCACTGGAATGTTGTACACTAAAAATTTCGTGCTAAAGATTCTCGTATTTCCTAAAATTTCCCTTCGCTTAAGCTGTGCTGAAGGGATCATAAGGATGTGCACTAGGCAATATTTTCAAAAAAAAAAACTAGAACTACCAAAAAGATCATTTTGAACGGTGGCCTCTCTTACAATTGCATTATCTTTTAAGCACTTGGTAGTTCCAGTGTTAAGTAAACTTAAAACGTTGTTTGAATATTAATTTACTAAAACTATAACCAACTGTAACTTTTTGTTAAAAAAAGAGTTCAGAAACCCCAAATATAAAAGATAAGAGATTCCAAGTAGAAGAAATCTAAATAAACTGCAATAACAGCTTAAAAGGCCAGGTGCTGAATATACACGTAAGTGTGTAGCCAATTTCTTTTAACAAGTCTCTGAAATCGGCCCTTATTAATGCATGCAAAGGCAATGCACGTCCATATGCCTTCACTAAATAAAACCTCTCATGAAAGATGAATCAACAAAAGACTGGCAATGAAAGCGGAGTCAAAAGTCAAAACGTGAATCATTTCAATTGATGGGAGTCAGAAAAAGTTAACCCGAGCAACGACACCTGATAAGGTCAAGGAAAAATCACTGTGAATAAGTTAAATGGCGGCACCTGAATAAAGCGGCCAGCATCCATACCGTACCTACCTCAGTTGCTGTGCCTAGTGCGGAGTGTATTCGCCTAATCTCGGCCTTATTGATCAGTAGGAACAACTTCACTTCTGAAGAATTCTGATCATGACTTGAATGCGGCGGCCCAAGACTCTCGGGTTAAGCTAGGGATCGCAGATAACTGAGTGCGGTATAAATAAATCTCAGACATTTCATGCCCGTAATCGACTTGCTCACGTGCAGCGCATTGGTGCTATCTATGTAGGTAGAGAACTCATTACATGTGTAGGCACATACCTTTGCTTGAACACCTGAGTGCTATACATTATTATGTTGAGGGCTCTAGAGGTCGAACTGAGAGCTGCTAGATAGTTGGGATAGCTGCGCCAAGACATTTCTCATCGACTAATTTCCCAAGCAAGACTCGGCGGAACGGTGGGAGGTAGTTGTAGTGGATTAAGTGCAAAAAGATGTAATATAATTTTTGTACATGGTATTTCCCCCATTGAAACCCGATAAAGTTGAAATGATGAGTAAAATCTGGTGATCTTGAGCTAGGCACGGCCGTCGCATTTGAAATATTATAGGATGTCTGCCAAACTGTGGAAACTATGTGCGACTTCACGGAAGACCACTGATCGTTTCGTTGATTTTATCCAGGTGTTCACTGGTTTTTTCTCCATCAGTGAATGGACGATCCAGCGCTAAATATGCCCACTCACCATTGACATCGTATATCGCGCCGCATACGTTGAGGAAATCGCCCGCGGCATTTGGGGCATATTAAACCAAGTCGACCAGCTCTGAATCACGGTCTTGCACGTCAGTGTATTGCGCATTCATTTAAATTGGATGCGGCTGGACAAACTGGACCTTCCGACTGGATGCAATTTCTTCTCTAATCTGGCCCCCAGTCTTCACGGCGGTTAATGGCCACCGCAATTAAACGCGTTCCCTGTCAAATGACTGTTGCACTAAAATTTATGGTGATTGGATCCACAACTTGTTCCCTATGCCTTGGCTTTTTTGAGTCGTGGAATCCGAATCGGCCCCTTTCAGTAATTCAATGGATGCGTTCACTATGCCTGATAATGAAACAAAATTTCCATTTAATTGTGATTTGTTGGCCTTAAAGCAGTTCACGGCTATTTATGCGTGCAGTCGTTCTCAAGAAGTAGCCACCTCTAGTGATGTTATTAAGAGGCAGTATTTATTGCCCAGATCTGGGGCAGTCTGCTGAACTAATCCTTGCGGTTCTCTTTCCAGATCATTTATGTTAGAAGTTCCCTCAGGCTATTGTGTTTTCAGCAGCTTATATTACCGCACTCCGAATTGCTTCAGTTTAACTAATGCCTTCGGAAATTCAATATATGTACCTAATGTTTGTAAATTGAGACAACCTATTAAAGTGGCATAGCGCGAGAAATATATTAGTTTATTCCGCGTACAACAAGAAACGTGGTAATCGATGATTGCAATGTTTGCACCTCTCATAGGGTCTGAATGATAAAACGAGTTTCCTATTAAGACTCACATAATATTGTAAAAAACTTTCAATTTGTCATTGGGAAGAAATAATACAGATACTGTATACCACTTCAAGAGATACAGTATTAACATTTTTTATTCTCGAGACTTCACTGATTTATAGGTTTAACCAACACCGAGTATGAATCGAACCTGTCGTGATTTGTATTTCGGAAGCATGGGTTCTAACAAAATAACAATCAAGAAAAGAAGCTATAATTGATTTAGACCAATTGAGGAGCAGGC
Source organism: Dasypogon diadema (assembly GCA_006980735.1). NCBI lineage: Eukaryota > Metazoa > Arthropoda > Insecta > Diptera > Asilidae > Dasypogon > Dasypogon diadema. The sequence goes on along the minus strand of QYTT01079788.1, from coordinate 9,349 downwards.
ATGCAAAACGCCTTAAATCCATTTTCGCAATTTTGAGATAAATAGTAAAAATGTTGACAATTAGGATCCCTTTGATATTTTAAGAAGTCAACGCCGTAAGGGCCACCATCGACCAACATTTAAAGGGATCTCTCACGAGAAAGGGAATTCTCTCACGAAAGCTTTGATGCTAATTGCGGCAGTTAACGTGTTAAATAGATCTTATTAATAACAGATGTATCTTATTCTTGTTCAGATGATAGAAAACATTTTGTGAAAGGAGTAAAAACACAGGCACAATCGTAAAAGGTGCAGTTTGTAAAAAGAGTAAAACTAGTAAAAGACATATCGTAAAAGGAGAAAAAGGATAAAGATTTCTAGCACTAGTCGCAGACCACGAATGACCTTTAGAAAGAAGAAGATTCTGTCGCAACTATTATAGACATATGTCCAAAAACAAGATACAAATATAGGAATTTAATAAACAAAAAGGTGTATCTCAAAGAATGTATCTTAAATACAGGAAAATTATACATGCACTCCAACGTCGTCGTCCAAACAACCACATTCCTGTTCCTGCTCATTTTCAGCATCGTTTTCCCATTTCTCAACTTTCTAATTTTCACCCAAATCTTTTCCTGTATCACTGCAAGGCTTCATCTTATTTTCATTCGTTTCCAAACTGTTGGGACATTAGTTGTCTCAAAGAGTTTTTTACTCCTAATTTCAAATTTTCATTGGTTTTTCGTCGCTTCACAATATTTTGTACAGTTTTTTCAAGGCCCTCATACCTATAACATTTATGGCCTTTTACTGTTTTTGTAAGTACCATAGATGCGTTTTCAGAAAATTTCCATCTATTTTTAACTTCCCATTTGGGAGTTATTGGAATGGGTCCGATTTTTAAAATTGCCAATTTCAACATATCTCCATGCTTCGAAGTCCTTAGAGTCCGTCGTCCGAATACATCGTTTCTAGGAGTTTCTCTTCGATCATCAAAGAGTATCTTTAACGTAACCTCCATGGTTTAATAGAGAGCTGAAAACTTTAAAAAATAGGAAGAATAGGCTCTGGAAGATGTTTCTCAGAACTAGAGATCATTCGGATCACCAAAAGTTTGTTGCTTGCTATAAGCACACTCATCCGCTCTCTATGAGGAGTATATTGTCAATA
>QYTT01079787.1:31496-41516 GCA_006980735.1 Dasypogon diadema | reverse complement strand
GTACGCGTGTGAAGTCTGATAATAAAACATATGCATATACTGGCATGAGAATCGCAGCTGTTTTTGGATTCAGATTATGTGATGTATAGAGGAAAAACGAAACTAAGATGGGTGGATGAAAAATACCTATGTAGGTAAGCATGGTGGTGAGAACGGAAGGGTGAGGATGAAAATATTATTTTGGGTTTTCCAGTTCAGTGAAAACTTATTGGCTTATATTCACAGTACGAAGCAATATTCACTTGATGTGTTTGAGAGACATGAAATGTTGAAATGAAAAAGGGTAGGATGGAATTTTCATAGTTGAATTACTTTTAAAAACCACTATAATTATGTAGGAGTTATTACAATATTTCCAACACGGTGCCTCACTATTTTGTATATAGAAATATTGTTCACCGTTTAAAAAAGGAATTTTGGCAAAAAGTTTATGCTTTTGTTTTAAGGAAAAAACAAGAGAGTTGTATTTCAGGATAGAAAGCATTTAAAAATATTTCCGAATAAATTAAATCTTGCGTTTTTGTTTTGTTGCACTGTTGACTCTGGCTCGAAGGACCACAATTTTTACTACACTATAGTACTTTGCGCATATCGGAATTTTTATTAATACAATTTTCAGACAGTCAGTCTGGAGGAATGTAAAGAGCATAAAGTTTTTGTAGCTTTCCGATATTTTTTATTGTTTTCTTTTTTCTATTCCATTTATTTAAGCCCTTTTTACCAGCAACATTTAATGCACGTGTTTTTCCTTATTTTGTTATTTTAGTTTTACTTTTAGTAAATATGAGTTTTTCTAAGTGATTTGAGGAAAGTTTACTCGCTGATATATTTGTCGAATTTGGATGTCGGGAAAAGTTATTCTCAATGTTTTTTTTCCGCAACAATACCAGTAGTTTTCTAGATAAGTTAAGGGAAATATTTTCGGAAGTGCAAGTGCACGCAATATGTTTCTGTTGCGCCTAGCTGCGTATGAACATCCCATCTTTTTTAATTTCGATACCTGGATTTAAGGCGATTCATAATAACCGATTGGAGGTGTAGAGTTTTGCGCGTTGAATGGTTTTAGGTTTAGAATAATTGCGTATTCCTGGTGCGGGTTCCTGGAAATTTTGAGTGTCGAATTGGGTCTTAGGATAACGAAGTTCGGTGTGCTATATATTGCCCTCCCTTCATTTCCCCTACAAAACAAACTAAACTTATAAAATTTGAAGAAGTTTTCATTATATTTGAAATGGGTTTGTTGTTTTCTGCCAGGACATTCCTTTTCACTAATACCACTACCAGCGGTGGAAATGGGGCAGAACAATTTTTTTGTCTACAATTTGTGTTCTGCTAAATGTCAGACCCATGACAATTGTGCCCTAAGACCGACTGGCTATTGCTAGACATTTTCCAGTTGCCTTATGATGTCATTATCCCTTTTTCTTGAATATGAACCAGTGATGTGTTCCTTAAGAACCTTCTTTATTGCCGAGCTAGTGTTTTTTTTGTACTATTACTTTCCTACCAAGCACTCAACACGAAAGGCAAAAAATAAAAAAAAAATTTTATACGAAAAAATCATCGACCGCAGATATGAACAAGGATCATGTTCACAACAGAATAAAATATGTAGTAGAGTGTGGGTGGGTGTTAGAAAGAAGGACGCTGTGGATTTTTATGCTATTTCATGAAAAAGTTTAAAGGGTTCAACTTATATACAAAAAAAAGATGAAATCCCTAGATATTTTCACGCCATTTATTAAGTAGTTTTAGGGGTGTGTTAATTTCCGTTCTGCGTTGATGAAATATTTTTAGTTATGGAGATTCTCTCGTTGATGAAATATTTTTAGTTATGGAGACGAGAGAATTTGTTATGCAGGATGAACACATGAATTATTGTTGTGGTATTAGAGGCTTCTTGCAAGGGCGAAGCAGGAAAGTATTAATTAACAGGTTAGTTTACTAGTTAGCCAGTTTAGACCAATTCCAACGATTTAGAATTTTACTGGTTATTGCGTTGGGCATCTGAACAGGGTACTTTTTATTTTAGTACCACGAAGCAGAGATGTATTAAACCCATTTTTGTTCTTAATGTTTTCTCTTACTAAATGATGTAAAATTTCCCACTAAAGATTAAAAAATCACAGTAAGAAGTCTAAAAGCTTATATTTAAATTTTTACTACAAGGTAAGCCTAAAAAATAAATTTTAAACTATTCTCATATAAAATTGGGCTCTGACTTATATAGTACACTTCTTTAGCAGAGCAGATACTGCCGCTGGTCTGACAAATTAGGTGACCTGGTGAAGCCCAGAATACACTCGCACTATCTTTCGATTATTTCGTGCAGATCATCAAGGCAGGAGTAATTAGTACAGACAAAGCTCTGTTGAGATCCTTGTGATCTCGATGATGGAGTAAATGAAACGATAGGGGCTACGTGGCTCAAAAGTAATACTTTTTTATGGTTGATGTGGGGTATGTGGCACAATATTTACACATACATGCTAATAAGTCTCGAAGTATTAGGACTGTAGAGCTGGGCGGAAGATTGATTATTTTATTCCTTTTCTGGGTTCTTCTGGTCTTTCACTTCCGGTGCTTCGGATATGGAAACAGTAAAAAGAAATGTGCTTCTCGGTTTCCTCCAAAATAAATTACTGCACAAAACCCATTCAAATGAAATATATTTATCTGATCTAAACGGCAAAACTTTTCCGATCAATGCATTTTCAGTTCGCTAGAAAGATGTGGAAAGGAAAAGCAAAGTTCCTGTTAATAAAGCGGCTCTTGTGATACACTCTTAGGAGAAATCCTGCAATATCTTCAAGTTACTGTTCACCCAATGTTCCGTAATAAATGCAAATTAGCCGAACAGAATAAGTCATTGTTGATTGTGCTCATCCTTTGCATACCTATGTGTAATATTTGCATCCTCTAGCCATCCTGTTCTCCTTTGTTCCGCCACTGTCGAGTCACTTCATCTACTTTTATATCTCGATTTAAATTATCCCCAAAATGTTCACCCTACACCCCCATCACTAGTCTTTCAAATATACAAAATAGAATGTCGTCCACCACCTTTTCCTCTACATTATCTCAACCTGAACCCACTCTGCCCCCAATTTATCCCCGTCCTTCCAGACCAAACAAACACAAACAATGTAGCAACAAAAATAGACTGAATTGTGTACTGTGTGACCTCGGCAAAAGCAACTTTATATCTTCCTCATTCCACGGGGATTGAACGAGAGACTGGGATGGTGTTATCTTTGCCAAAATCACTTGCAATCACACATATACACATACATATCCTTGTGTGCATACATATGTATGTATACTTCTTGACATTGGTGGCGTAAGCGCGATAGGGTTGGCGAAAATTTAAATAAAAAAAAAATTGTGACAAAACTGAAGAAAGATACCGTGAATTAAGCGAATTTTCCAATGATCCACATGGGTGAGGGGGTGTTGGCTGGAGATCAAAGCCTGTGGCCTGATAGAATTAAGATATTCTCATTGATTAACATTTCAAAACATTTCAGTGGTGGCGTAGTGATTTTGTAAATGGGAGGCTGGGGAGAGCATCTCAAATTTGGATAAACTTAGATTTTTTGTTGGGGTTATTGGCGTTGTAGTTGGAGAGGAGGGGTGAAACCATTGTACTATTTGTACTAAAAATAAAATTGTTAATTTCGCAACGGGTATTTTACTTGGAGAGTTGGAGTTCTTTCAAAGTAGTCAACTTCGTCATCCCCTCATTGTTCCAGTCCATCTTGATTTAAATTTGGATTAGGATGAATAGAGCACAGGATAGATTAAATAAATTTGGGTCAGGAATTTATTTTGAATACGAAAGATTTTCTTTCGCTGCGGGTTGGTTGGAATGGCACTCAAAAATATCATGGACAGTAAGGACAAGCTGTTCGTGCTCCGAAATTTGAATAGATGTCCTGGTGGTCTGGATATCTTCAATCATATATTACATATGTCTTCTGCTTCCAAACAACATATCCAGAGTAATAAGGAAGAGTCCTTGAAAAGGAAAGATTATCACCACACTACAAGATGATGATTACCATAAGAAAAAATGTTCAGTCATGGATGTAAAGGCAGGAGGTGGGGTTGACTCCAAGTATCCCTTGTTGTGACCTTGGTGCCTATCTATTTCCTTTGGGGCATTCTTGTTATTTCTTCTCTCACTCTTCTTCTTGCCATTGTTGTTGTTGTTGCAGAATAGCGGGAATATTTTTGGAGAATTTTATGGAGTTGATAGGCGAGGCTATGGTTCGTTTATCACCGAATGAAACCATCTGTACATATTTCACGTGGAATTTGCCTTGAAATTATTTTCAGGTGGGTGGTTTTATCTCAGATAAAAAGCAGGTTTTTGTGACATCTGCCATGAGATTCGCATAAATACAGGTAAGTTTTGTCTTCTGGTCGGGATTACTAATGAGAACTGAACACAGTGGTGGGCGAAATGAGTAGAGAAGATTTTCCTAAGGGAGTGATATAAAAGTTTTGTTTCTAGTGTTGAAATGAACCTGTCACGATAAGAACTTTCACAGGCATCTATATCTGTGGGACAGGCAACCGTGTTTAATAAATTATGATTTAAAAGAAATCCAGTGTGCCTGGGGATTCTGTGGTGATGAAAGTTTTATAAAGGAAAATATTTTAGTCATTGTTTGTGCATAGATGAGTAATTGAGTGTAATTTCCATAGCCCCGCATACCCTTTTAAAATCTATTGATCTATCTACCTGTCTCCGTAGCAGCTCTATCGCAAAATCTCACTTTATTTCTTATTCCCTTGATGCTGTTATTTCTCCGTCCATCTACATCCTTTTAAGAGTTTCCATTTAATATGTAAGCAAGTCTAGGGTAGCCTTTAATTTGAACCCGAGTACTAACTTGAAATTGTGTGTTGAATTTTAAGGAAATGAAAAGAATAAAAGCAAAGAGGGGTGTGGGGATTAAACCACCTACGAAGCAATACAATTACAAACTGAAGTAAGGGGTGGACGGTAAAATGAAAGGGTTCTAATTGCAAGCACTTAACAAGATCTTAAGAAAAAGAAGTTGCTGTACAAAAGAGGTACTGAACGAATCTACCAGGCATTAACCAGGCACACACCCCACTCAAACTTTCCCTCTTTGAAACGACAAATACGCTATTTGCGACAGGTACAATGTGTACAGAGCACGGTGTATGAAAATGAAGTCAGGAAGGTTTCCTTTGTGTTTTTTTTTCATTCTCAGGTATGTGGTGAAGAATAGGGGAAAATAGAGTTGACCTTTATCCTTGCTTTTACCAACCCTCACTCATCCCCCCAGAGCATTTCCACTTTTAATGGTGGAAAAACAGAAAGAAAACAGAGACCAACATTTTCAAGCATTGAAAATTATTCCTGGAGCCACTTTATGAAATTGTTGTCACGGTGTATACAGGGGGGAGGGGGGTACATGTACGCGAAATTGTTCATACAAAGTAGAACAAATTATGTAATGTGCAAAGAATTTCGAATTTCTTTTTATACCCTAGATGTTGGGGATTATAGCTTTGAGCAAACGTTTGTAACGCATCGAAATATTCATGATACACTAAAATAAACTACATTGCCATTAATGGGAGAAGAAGAGAAATCGTTTAAAAGATGTCCGTCTGTCTGTCTGTCTGTCTGTCCGTTTATCTGGTTGTCTGTCCGCGAGTTATCTCAAGAACACCTTAAGTTAGAGCTTCGAAATTTGGTATACAGACACTTTATTAAAAGTGAAAGATCAAGTTCGTAAATGGGACAATTTGGATAACTCCTTCACAGGGTTGCCATATGAAACCTCTAGCTACGTCAAATAAAAAATTGATATTTTCCTTCTAAAACAAGAACGCTTCGAAGTAGATGGATAAAATTCGGCACACAAGTACCGAAGTAAAATCTAAATATCAGAAAATTAATCAAATCGACCAACTCCTTCAGAGAGCTGCCACATGAAAGTTTTATGTTTTAAAGCCGGAAATGTAAATTTTTTTCAAAAGTTTTTACGATCCTCATGAAATACCTTTATATGCAAAGGTTTACGAGGTCGCTGATTGCGAATCCAGAGTCGGATTTCTTAAATTCAAAATGGCGGATCCAATATGGTGGACAAGATTTACGAATTTAACGTTAACGCTTAAAAATTCAACATGGCGGATCAATATGGCGGTCGTAAATGTAAACTTTCTCAAGAGTTTCTCGATCATTATGAAAATAAGTCCATGTATTTTTTTGGAGGTCGCTGATTTCGAATCTCGAATTAAATTTTGGGGATTCAAAAAGGTCCAATATGGCAGACAGGGTTTACTACAGGTCAACGGAATATTCACAAAATGGCAAATTAAAACTAAATGGTGGGTCGACAGGTTGCGGATAGATAGATAGAACTGTCTGCAGATTTGAAGGTCAGCTGCGAATGTGTAAGAATAAGTAGTCGCGGACAATTAACTACAAACGCATCATTTTCTTTTCTTCCCTACGTCTAGGGTATAACATAATTGGTCTAAACCAATTATAGCTTCTTTCCTTGTTTTTTTAATACAATTTGTAGAATTTTCTTGTAATTCCGTTAGCTAACTTTTCTGTCTGAGACTGAGATAGAAGTAGGAAAACAATGGTGGTTGAAATAATTAAGGCTTATGTAGGTCCCAAGAGACCCTCTATTTTTATAGTTTTCATCAAAATTATGACGAGATTGGTTGCAATGTTCAATTAGAGATCTGTTGAAAATTAAAACTGATTATCATGAGAAACTCAGATAGTCGAAATGGTATCGTGATGGCTGTTTTAAGGATGATGTCCAGTTCCACAATTTAAAGATACATCTTATTTAGATCAATGGTGCTAAACTTCTTTCCCTCAGTGGTGGGGAAGTCGAGTCGAAGAGTAACAGGTAACCTGAGAAATAAAGCAATCACTGTAATGACCACCAAACGGTTGTCCATTACGGTTCAAGAGATATCTGAAGCTGGATTTGACTTTGGTTTATGTTGACAACCTATACGAAAACGAAAAATTTAATAATAATAGTTTGCTTTTCTAAATTCGACGAGTTACCTGGGTCATTCGCCTGAAAATAATGTCAAATAAAACTATAGCCAATTTATGAATGTGAAAAAGGCTTTTCGGCACAACTTTAGATCATACTTGACTGCCGGTGGCCAAATATAAAACAAGCGATAGCTTGTCAATAGCTCGGTATTGACAAAAACACGCTATAGGATTCGGCGTATACTTTACCATCGATAAAGGTATATGTGGCGCAAAAACACTTATATTATCGGACTGTCTATTAAATTACAATCCGGACTCAATTCCTAGAGCGACAATAAAGGACCAGTTAAAGGTTCTATGCGGATCCAGGCTAAACTGCATCAATCGCTATCTATATGTTGAAATTTCGATTCCATTGGGCGTGTAGAGTACACGAGGTGCAGAGTATCGTCAATTCTCTAACAGAAATATCCGCTACTGGGGTTAGTTTCTTTGTAGAAGTTGGAGGGCGAAGTAAAATCCACAAAAAATTAAAGCGATACTGGGCAAGGAAGCAGCCTTGGGATTTAACGACGATTGTCTTGAGGTGCGTTAAACTCTGAACCCTTTAAGCCCGGGAAACTGTACTTATTCCGGTGATTTCATCCGATCATTATTGTGGTATTATTCTGGTGTTAAATGTAGCGTTGTAGCCCTTTATTTGTCTTCGGACTTTACCATTCTGGTAGAACTTACCTTCAGTAAAAGGTTTGTCAGGGGAGGAAGAAGGCGACCTCGCGATTTTTAAGCGTTGGTTGGTACGCTGCAAATTTTGTGGTTTAGGAAGATTGGTAGGTATCCACTTGTGAGTAAAATACGTAATGAAGTGGTAAAGAATTATCGTTTATATGATGTTTTTGCGATTTGAAGATCCCGATATTAGAAAACTATAAATTCAATCTATGTAATATGATCGCTTCGCCTCCAGTACTCCTCAGTGTAGCGATTTGTTTTGATAAAAGTGAATATCCAGGAAAAAAAATGTTTTTCACCCAGACTGTCTTTCTGTTTACATGAATCTTTGGAGTATTTACACAAAATTGGATTGCATTTCAACGAAAAAGAATATTTGACAATTTCCTACAATCCTAATAAGATTATCCTAACTTTTATCGATGTGTCAGCATCTTTCAGATTCTCTCTTTTATCCCCCCCTACAATCCTTACTTTGCTAGCCGTACACAAAAGGCGACAAATTATCGATCCCTTGAGGGAAATGTTATTACACGATTCTTTTCCATCCCACTGTTTGTATATTCCACTGATAGGAATAATATTGCAGGGCAGAATGTTCTCCCTTTATTGAATATTTCTTGCCTCCTCTATTCATGCAAAAGCAACCCATCAGTCTCTATCCGGATGAATCCATTCATCCAGGCGAGAATATGGTTTAGACCTTGTACAATCCATTTCACGTGGAATACTGTAGATTTTCCATTTGTTACGGATAAAACTTTTAGCTACCCAAAAGGATGTATGCAGGAAGGATTATCCTCTGCTAAACGTCAAATTGACCATTAGAAGTCTACGGGAATATTGGTTAACATAGCTCAGCACTCTCTTCGGGATTCGGGTGTTGGTTCTTTGGGTCTGATTTGGAATAAATCCACCACTATTACATCCCTACACAGATTTTGTTGTACAGTCACGTATCTTTGAAATTGGTTGATTCAACAAAAATCCAACAAAATCCCCCTTTTTACCACTAACCCTCTTTATAAAAAAAAGCAGTAAGAACAACAAAAATATAAAAAAAGAAAAGTCCTGAAGGCAGCAGCACAAAACGAAACCTCATTATTTGGATGAAACGGTCTGGTCTGGTCTGGTCTGGTCTGGTTTGGTACACTACTTCAGCTGGTTTGTGTGTTTGACTTTTCAATCTTCTACAACTGAAAGTATTAATCTGCTCTCCTCCTCCATTCCACATTTTCTTTTTTGTGTGGTAAATTTGTACGCCTTTTCTCCACTGTTTCTTCTTCCTCGGTGGGAGAAAAAGAGGAATTGAATTTCATATGATTGAAAAAGAAGTTATTTGAGTCCTTAAGTGGCTTTTCATGTTAAACAAGTCATAGATACGAGATTTTTTGTGTGATGTAGCTAGAAAAGGAGAGTGAGACGCAGAAAGGTTCCATCCTCTAATGTAGTTATGTTCTCTCACTGACGCTTTTCGAATGGAGGAATTCATTAATTTTAAGTCACAAAACACTTTGTAAGTACTACTTTTAATTTAATACGCAGGTAGCCCATTCTTTCCTCACGAGTGGGGAAATATGAGCTGTTTTTATTTTATTGGTTAATCGTCTCATAAAACTGTTTATTACTAAATTTGTCGTATTGTCGTTGAGCGGTCCAATTATGCATCTGCAAAACTGTAAAGCAAATTAGCAGTTAAAGATAGAAATGTAAAAAAGAATGGGAGACAAGCCAGAGCCTTGCGATATATCGGCATTCATAGTATATATAGTACAAGGGTTCGAGATAATGCTGAGTCCAGTGGAAGGCGAATAAATTGATCCGAAAAGGATTATAGCCTATTCTGAAAGTTTGGTTAAAAAGGCGGAATACCAGATCCTGTCAAAAGCCATCGAGATATCCAACCTTCTACCTGCCAAAATTTGGTAATTCTTCTTTAATAACATAGTGATTTAGTCGATTCATTCCGCACAGGTTCGTCGGTGAAAATTAAATGTGGTTTTTGTAATACTTTCTGCATACAGTTGCAGTTCTGCAATGTTTGCAATTTTAACCATCGGTACATTTCTACTAAAACCAATCAGTGTAGACGAAGCTTTTAGATGTTCAAGGTTGGTGTTCTGATCTTCTTTTTCCAAAACAAAGTGTGCTTTGCTCTTCCTAGGTTCAACTTTTTTACCTTTAGGACTGGATCAAAGATTACATATTTTCAACTTAGCAATACCGTTACAATACCGCAGTAGAATTAGATTTTCAATTTTGATTTTTGGGCT